>JAJJWW010014164.1:0-113722 GCA_023531295.1 Papaver armeniacum
ATTTATTGAAGATCTAAGAAGATTTGAAGACGAAGAAGATATTGAAGATTTCTGATTTATGGGTTCATAATCTTTGGTGTGCACAATACTTGTTTCGGTAAAAGAGGATCCAATTAATAATCGGTTTATCTTTGTGATATATTAGATTGATTAATTGAGTAGATCTACATCAACACAATTCCTTGGATTAATAGTGTTGTTGGCTTAATTTTAAACGATTACTTCGATAACTGAATATAAGATAGATCTAAGAACCTGACGAAGGAGTTTATGTTAAGATAAACGGAAGAGCCTTCGTCCAACTCATATCACTTGGTTGAATAGAGTTGATACCAAACATATTTGTTGTTCCTTTACTGTTTGGAATACGAACCAAAGGAATTGTTCCAAGTACGTGACTAAGGTCGGAGGCGTGGGAATCTGAGACGGAACTAGGTGAACTATAGGTTTAGTTGCTTGGTCTCAACTATACGAAGTTAGGTGTAATTTTGTGTAGTGGCTTAATCCCGAGAGTATTCAATGCGGACAAGGTCCCGGGTTTTTTCGCATTTGCGGTTTCCTCGTTAACAAAATCTTTGTTGTGTCATTTACTTTATATTTCCGCATTATAATTGTTTTATTATAATTAAAGTAAATTACACAAACGTTAATTCCTATTTACTTGATAAGTGAATCCTATTGTGTTTGGTTAAGTCCGAACCTTTTTATCAAGTAACATACTTCGTTGTTGTATTGTCTCGATCTCGTATCCATAGGCGATCACACGAAGTGTGAACCGATTAGTTGTATTGTCTCGACTCAGTCCATAGACAATCACTTTCGGAGAAAGGACTTATAGGTAGGAAAAGTTTTAGCTTGAGGTATATTTGGGTACCCTCTCCTTTTCAGTATTCGCATGTATGCCTTCATTTTTAAAGCATTTCACAATTGATGTGTTTTTTTTTTTTTCTTTTTGTCTATTATTGCAACCCGTAATGCATAAGAGACTTGCCATGTCGTATCAAACCAATTGACAAACTCACAAGATCAGCAACATTATGAACATAAAGACATAATGCAACATTCAATCTCATTTTATTACATCAAAGGAAGATTACGAAACTCGTTCATTGCATGGACTAAATATGCCATCATTCTCTTAGTGATGCCTTCTTCACTCAAACAGGAGACTCCATTTCTGCTAACTCTCCCCCTCTTCTTTTACTGATTGAAAATTCCTCTAACACTATATATACAATAGTTATATGATCAAACGTGCATAACTGATGCACAAGCCTTGGACAACCAAGTGCCCAAGAAGTAGTTTCCCTAACCGATTTAAGAGATGCATAACTGACTATCCTTCTTTTCTTGCAGTTATAAATCACTTTATAACTATCCCAACTCATCCCAATATTCAGCTACATGTGTAAAGTCTTCAAATATGTGTAACTGCACCATAACCGCCACTTGAGTGCATTCTTGCACCATCTTTTGATGCTAATGACCAGACCTTGAATCTAACTCTTTAGGACGCTTATGGTAGAGTTAATTTATGTCAATTCTCAGTCAATAATTGTTGCATATCAATACTCCATGTGCCATTCGTTTTACTTAGCTCAATATTAGACTATAACGACGCTCCTGCGTGCAAGAACTGACCAGGCCTTGAACCAATGCCTAGGCCAACTTTTGGCTTATTCCATGTTCTTGAATCATCCTTGAGCTTGGATAAATCAATTACTCGGCTATGAATCAAGGCAACATCTCATGCCACATTTTCCATTTGGCCTTGTCTTGCCTTTAGCTATGATGCTTCAAACTTTCGGCCAATGTTAGGGGCCATAACAAACCTCCCACACCTATCATATATGTTCAACGTCCTAGTTGAACGCAACCAAACTAATATACTTATTTTGGGTTTGTTGTATGCATCAACAATATTTGGTGAGGACCTCATGAACTTCTTAGTTACATACGCTTCTGTATTTCAGAAACTTTGTTGGCTTTCGAAAACGCCTTTGTCCCACTTTTACGACTTATCATCAACGTCACTTAGCATAAGTGCCTTGTGATTGATCCTACTGACTTGTGGTTGTGTTGTCATTCTGGCCCACGCTTCAACTCCAACTCAAATCGTACATCAATACCCAAATTAAAACTCAAATTCTAATTCCCAACTCCTTTGGACTAGCCTGAATTTCATTTCAATCATTTGTGCCTAAGTGTACACAAGTAATGATTCTTTCTAACTGACCTCATAGATTATTGCCATTGTCTTTTGCCTTCATACTCCGATTTTTTTTTCCATTCCGCAACCAATAAGACTTATACAAAACTTGGTCTCCTTCTTCAATCATATTGTGCCATCAACAATTTGTTTCATTCCTAAAATCGACAACAAAACTTCTACCAGATCATGTCATACCTTAAGGTATTCACGCTTATGATTCCATATCACTCTGATAAGCGCCATAACCGATAGCCTTATGCTACACTTAACAAAACAACAAGATTCACACTAGATTTGGCCTCCAAATCATTGCAAACTCTACCCTCTCGGACTTGCATCATTTGCATGCCAAATAACCAATACTTTATTGTTCTTTGCTTGTGTTTCCGCACCACCGTGATTGAAATGCATGACTTAAATTATGACTAATTAAATACCCAAATTTTATGAATTTTGGTTACTGTTTCCTAATGTTGTAGCAAAGGCACCCCTGCATTTTCCTTATAGTGTGGGAACGCTGGCAGTGGCTATAGTTCAAATGGATGAAGTGATATTTTCTTGTCTTGATCGATCCTAATGAGCAACTGGTAATGCATCATGGGCCACCAAGGCCACCAGAAGTGGGCTGATCCCGTGCCTCTATCTCATGGGCCATTTAGTGTTGCTATATAGCGCTAGGGTTCAGCAAGTGTCCCCTCATTTCTAAAAACCGCACCAAACTCCAGTCACGGCGGCGCATAGCTACAATCCTCCTGCTTTCTTCAATTAACCATCTTCTTCTTCTTCATTATCAACACCAACACCACCACTATGATCTTCTGTACCACCACCCTTACCACTTAATGAATGGAATATGGGTTGTGTCTCATAAACCCTTGAAGGACAGAGGAGGGAAAATGATTTTGGGAATGGACGGTCTCGGAAATGGGGTTTTCATGAAGCTGAACGAATTTGTTATACAGGGAGGTGTTCGTCTGTTACATCAGGTAAAACAAAAGGCACATCTCACCTTTGATTTGTTCTTGGTGTGTTTCGTTTTTCTTACACCCAATATTCTCCTTTTCTGGCTGATTTTATTCTTTTTAGGGCATTTTTTTCTTCCCTAAAAACATCTGGATCTCTATTTTGGAGAAATTGAGAGTGAAAAAAAGAAGAAAAGGGTTTTTGAGGGGTTATTAGTCAGCTGCATGTTTGTTTGTTTGTATAACTCTAGATTCATATTTCACCTTTTTGTATTTTGTTAGCATTTGAAAATGGCAGAGCAGATCCAATGGGTTCTTTAGTTGTTGATTCTTTATTGTAATCTTCTTAATAAAGGAAAGTTCCAGAAATTTGTACGACAAGGTTGAAACCCTTGACTAGTATGTTGTCTGTGTATTAGAAAATGTCGGATTTCATTCATGAGGTTTTTTTGTTAGTAAGTATTTGATGATTTTCTTGAGAAGGTTTTGGAATTAGTATTTGATTTTACACAGTTTGTGGGTCGGTTTTTGCGGAATTACACTATTGATATCTTGTGATTCATTGTGTACATTGCAGGATTGTCGAAGGATTCGAACAGCTAACTTTTTAATGGACATTCCGGCAGAGCAACAGGTGTATGCGGCTACATTATGTTTCTTACTGAGTAGTCGGCAGATCCCTGAACAGCAAGATGAAATCTGGTACAATGTTGAAGGTAAGGTCAGATAGAGGTTTTATGTGTCTCCATCGTGGCCGACAAAACTCAAATAGAGGAATTTTCTCAAAAAGGGTAACTCAGATGACAAGATTTACATGATTTCCTTTCTGTCAAAACGGTTCCATTTGATACATACCACCAAAGACCCAGAAAAGGAGGTTGAATTCTGGTACAATGTTGAAGGTAAGGTCGGATAGAGGTTCCGTATGTGAAGCTGAAGATAGGGTCAAAGTGGCCTTATTATATGTTTTCCACATGTTCTGGTTGGGTCATGAAGACATCACTGGTATTGAGCCACACACAGCATTTGGTGGGCAACCTGGTAGAGTTCAACAAGGCTACCTTTGGTGAAACCAACTCTGCCTCTAATTATCAAATTAACAAAGATGCTGGGGAAAAAAACCCGTCTAGTAAAGGTCAACTGACTATCAAGCCACAAGGAAGGCCGCAAGTGTTGGTCTGTTGTGAAACCTCTAGCATCTACACCAATAGAGACAGCTTGAAGTGTATGTTATTTTGCATCGTTCTCTGATTTCGTTTCAAACTGGCAAGAAGACTTGCTGATATTAACATAGCATACAATTCGGTTCTGACAAAGATATAGTTTTCTGATTGCCACAATGACTTCTCCTCTCATCAGTAAGTCTTCTTTTTCTCATTGATTTTTGTCTAAATTCTAGATCTTCACTTGATTTTTGTGAAGTTGGTCAGTTCAGACTTACTTGTTACACCGAGTCTGAGAATGTATTAATGTAATTAGTTTGAATTTAATGTTAACCATGTACACTAGGAAGTTCTTGATAATCTGGTACATAAAGTAGAGGCATGTTGTATTCCTTCCTGCTACATATATCTGGATTAGAATAAAATGGCAATGAGACACAGACTTATCATGATTTTCTCGTTGTAATTGTGTAGGTTGCTTTCTGGTATCTTTATCCTGCTAATATGCAACAACCTAGACATTCTCACTTCAACTTGTTTTCTGCTGAATTTGTTAGTTTCTCTTATGCTTGGCTTGCAAAGATAAATACTTAACATTTCTTTGCTACTGAATTTATTAGCTTATGTTCGTAACAAATTTACTATGCATTCAGAGGGCTTAGATTATAATGTTTTTGTTCTTTCAGTAGAAAGTTTACTATTTGGCATTTGCACAATGAAGTTTCAATTTTGAAGAACTTATTGAATAAACTCAGATTGTTGGCGATTCTATTTTGATATTTATTTATGAGTTTTCGTTACCTGAAGGCGATCGTTCTTGCAGAATGTAAAATAGAGTTCTGCTAAATGTAGCCTGTCAAATGACTCAAATTTCTGCGTCTTTGTTAATTGGCACAAATGGAATTATGAAGTCATCATATAGTATTTTAGAAGGGGTTTGACTTCTGTATACCTTTATGATTTCTTTTCAGTTAGATACTGTACTCGTAAGTAGTATTCAAGTTTTGTAAAATCATTACAAAATTTGTACTACTCTTTTCATATTTCCTGGTTTGCCAGTTTATAACTAGTATTATTTTCTTTGGTTACAATTGAACTGCCCGTAGTCTCATGTATCACTAGGTAATTTAACAACATGGCATTCAGAGGGATTAGATTATAATGTTTTTGCTTAAAACTGATGGAAATTTTAGAACTTATTGAATAAAATGTATTTGCAGTACAGTCTGTGTACCTCTGATATTCTTGCATTGCTAATTGCCTACATTCCTGGACTACTCTGTAGAAGTTACCATTGTCTAGTATTTTAGAAGGTGTTTGACTGGATCCTGAATGAACAACTAGTATAAGTTTTGTAAAATCTAGTAGAAGATATAAAGAAGAGCAACTAGCAAAACTAAGTAATTTAACAACATGGCGCTTAAAACTGATGGAAATTAGGTGTATTTGTATAGACTGCCTACATTGCTGGCAGTTAGCGAACAGATCCTGAATGAACAACTAGAGTTTTGATATAAGAAGAGCAATAAATATTAAAATAGAGTTTTGTTGCAATATTAAAATTTTTGTTGCTGGTTTGCAACATTGTGCTCAAGGAATGCTTCTCTACCGGAGCCAGTTGGGACCATTGGTAGTGTTTTAGTCTTGGTGACAGTATGTACAGCCGCATTTTTGATGCTCTAAAACTTTATCAAGAGTCGAATTATGCTTGTCTTATGCCCAAGGATGTAGTTGTCAGCTTTCAGCGTATTCTAGAGCAGACTAGATTGCTTTGAAGAATCCTTTTTGGTTAAGTGTCCCGATGCTTTGTGTATGTGTTATAGGGTATTAAATAAATTACAATTGGGCTCACATGCTGAATATTTTGTATCAACAGAAAACAGGAGAGTCTTTCGAATATGCATGAAGACTAAGTCTTTGAGTTCCATTTCTATCTTAATTGTCGAATATGTATGATGGTTGCTTCTTAGAAACAAGCTATAAAACTTCTATTTACTGCTTCTTGAATTCTAACTTATGTAAAACTACTAAACTGTGACTTCTATGCATAGAATTTAACATTTGCATCAGGAAGTCCTTCATATAGTTCTGCAACAGTCTTTCATACATTTGTTAATAGCTTCTGGTGTGTTATATAACTCATTTTATTGGCTTAATTAGGTACTTAGATCAGCTGGGAATGACAGGGACCTTCAACCATAAAGTCTTTTGCAGACAAACTCTAATCGGTGGGAACTAACTATGGTCTTCCAGATGCCACAACAATGGTTCTGAATCCAGATTACTGTTGGCTAGTCTTTCTTGCTGTCTATTGGACATGTAATTTATCTATGCTCATGTTTTTCGATCTTTATTTCTGTATATCAAAGTTCTAAATTCACATATCTATTAGTCGGTTTTAATTTATTTATTTTTTCCTTTTTATCCAGGGCTCTTCTTTGGCACCGGCTAATGGGAAAGAGTCAACGACTCGTGATGGCTCTCCATACTTGCTAGCTTATTGTCCGTGTTCATATACGGAGGTGAGCTCTACCTAGAAGTTTCATTTCTCTCTTTCTAGCTTTATATTTCAACTTCTAATTAGTATGAGTTTAATCTGTTGATTTACAGCTGGGTATTAGAAATACTATTGATCAATATGTCCAACTTCTACTGCCTTCAACATTTCTGGTGAGCGCAACTTGAATTTGTATCAAACTGGCGCAGCCAGAAGGTGTGAAACAAAGAGAAGAATATCATTTAACACTTGAAGGTGGTACTTTGGAGCTAAGCAATGCTACTAAATGTTTCAAAGTTGGTACTTACAGAGACGTGTATATTCTTTCAACGAAACCATTCTTTGTCGATCAGAGTAGCTTCTGACTTTGCTATTGACTGTATTAGTTTTTTTGTAGCTTCTGACTTTGCTATTGACTGTATTAGTTTTTTTTTTTTTTTTTTTTTTCTTTGTAGATTACTTGGCAACTCTATTTTGATACTCTCTCGGTTCCTAATTAATAAATTAATAGGCTGGTTTTGTTTTTAGAGAAAATTAAGGAAATTAAGAGAATTAATCATTGAAAGTGGTCCCAGAAAACAAAAGTTTCATTTGACTTTCCCAATTAGGAAACCAGCCTATTTTTTTGAAACATCTATTTATAGAAACTAGCCTATTATTCAGAAATTTGGGTATTCAAATGACACAACAGAGTGAACGGATATCTTGTAGAGCAAATATGTTTCAGGTGATTTTGTGCTACTGATTATGAGAGTTTTCACCGTGTGGCAGAAAATATCGTCCCCACGTGGAACCATCTGGATACTCCGACACAGCCTAAGAGAGTTGGAAGTGACACATCCAATAATACCTTGGATGTCATTTTACCCTAAACCGAGATATCTATCATATTCTCGGGATATGGACACGATTAAGCTTGGACGAGATCTATGACCGAATTTGAAGTGGGTAGATAGTGTATGTTAAGAAGCAGAGGATACCACTAATTATTGAGGAGGGAGGATCTTCTCACATCCTCCTTTTCACACTATCTCACACTTTGAGAGACATTTTCTTAACCAAAATCAAACGGGAGCGTATGTGAAGCTAATATTTTGGGAATATGCTCGTCTTGCAAAGCTCTACATACCCACAAAAAATGATCTCATTCCGAAATACCAAACTTCACCATCAACCAGTCTTAATTTTAACGGTTGAGAATTAGTCGACTTTCGACAATCAATTTTCAAAGTAGTAGATGGCGGAGCTATACGTTTCGGAATCAACTCATTTTTTGTGGGTATGTAGATCTTTGTAAGACGAACATATTCGAAAGATATCAGCTTCAAATACGTTACCGGTTAATTTTGGTTAGGAAAAATGTCTCCAAACGTGTAAGATAGTGTGAAAATAAGGGTGTGAGGGGATCCTTCCTCCTAATTATTTTGTTTGGAAATCTTTTGTTATAATAAGTAAGTATCTACCCGTGTACCGGACTTGTAAATAAGTTACTTGGACGATCCGAAAGATCAATATCCAAGAATCAACCTAGGTTGAGAGTCTTGTAAATAATTTACGTGGATGATCCGAAAGATCAATATCCAACAGTCAACCTAGTATATATCCAAACTGAACACGGACCGAATTCCAACAAGAATAAGTTTTGTAATCTATATTTCTATACATGAATTCACAAAAGGCTTGATGTGGTGGAAGTCATCAGTTCGAGCCTAATTATCCCCAAAACCAATATGAGTTTTTCTATTCCACCCCTCCCCCATCCCATGATCTAATGAGAATGAATAAGAGGTTCTTGAGAGTCTTGTAAGTTCTATACGGTTTGAGCTCAAAAACTGTCTAGGTTGTTTAATATACTACTTGTGATTTTTTTGTTTAATATAAAATAAGCAATATCATGCAGAAAAAACTAACAGAAGACACCAGAAATTTTTTTAACGAAGAAAACTTCAATGTGCAGAAAACCCTGGGGACCTAGCCTAGTGTGAACACCGCACTATATTAAGCCGCTAAAACACTAGACTACTATCAGACATCAGACTAAAATATAGTTGAAACCGAATCGATCCCCCGAGCAATTCGGCTTCAGTCGTTCTACTTGTGTCTCTGGATCCAACGTTATCCTACGCAATTGATTTTCCTAGATGGCATCTTTGACATCCCTAAGAGTTGCTTCAGCCTAAATGAATAATTTTAACTATTCTAACTAATAACCTATTGATTTTTCCTTCAAGGCAAAAGATAGATGTTTTCTTATGAGGGATCTTCAAGGTGCAATAAGATATCAAGCAAACCTCAACAATTAAGATAGCTCATTTTCTTCAAAACTTTATAGAGATGCCTAATTGATTTTACCTCACAAGATCAATTTATATCAATCTTGTTCCTTGGTAGATAATTCTAGAATGATCGTACAAAAGAAGAGACAATCTTTTACAATATACTAGAATTACGATGATCAAGATAAACTTATGGATATCAAGAACTATTACAGCATTGCTTGGTCAAACTCGCATGCGTTGCTATCTCAAGCATGTTTGTCAATGTTAGTGATCAAAACTATAAAGTCTTGATTTCTAGTCTACTATAGCTAAGTCTGGGACTAGGATAAAAAGTGTTGAGCTCAAGAACTCCATGGCAATCATCATAAAAGACGAAGAACTACTCAAGGAACTGGTGGAACTTCATCGACTAAAAGGTATGTGGAGACTTGAACTTATCTATCACTCAAAAGTCTATCTACTCTATCTCCTATCTTTGAGACAAAAGTCGTTTTGCTATATAGACTTTGATTATACACATTTGCTATTTCGAGCCGAGTTTATTTCGCCTATCTATTTCTCGAAATATGTGTTGGTAAGCTTTTGCTTTGGCCAAGTTCATCTTTACCAAGTGACGAAAGTCATGATATGTTTCAATCACTTTGAAAATTGCTTACTTTGAAGAAAAATAGTTTGTGAATAACAACTATATAATAACGTCCTCTAAGAATGTTTCAATGATTGAAATTGAGAGTTTAGATTATATAACCAATGGTGGATATAAGCATTTTGTGGTAACACATATATGTATAAGTCCTTTTTCCTTGAACCGAAGTTTGCGAACTTTGTTGATTAAGAGGACCGGAACAATAGTTGTGAACTCAGTCCGTGAACTGGCGGAAGTTCTCGACCCGAGAAATTCTGATGGAGTGAGAACTCCTTCCGGGAACTTAAGCCTGCGAACTTAAGTTGGTTATATCTAAAGACGATTGTTTGTGAACTTATATTTATATTAACTAAGGAATGCAAAATGCAAACAGTGTCTATAAAGTTCATGAACCGATTCGAGTGAATCATATCGTTTTTGCTTCGATTGTGTCTTGTGTAGTTACATAAGATTTCCTTGTAATTGAAAAACTCTCTTTGAATGACCTCATTATTTTTGCATTTTCTTCCTCTTTGAATTCTTTTCAAAATGGAGATGAGAATTCCTGAATTTGGATGAGTTAAGAATGGTATTTTTCCAGTCTTTTTTTTTTTTTTGAGTGTTTTGCTCCGTTTCGTCGCACTTGTTCCACTTCTCTTGGACTTGGGCACTTGGATTCTTGGAGTAATACTCTTCTAGGCTCGTTTGTAGATTTCAAAAGAATGTTGTTGGGGAATCACAAAGAAGGAAGTTCAAGAATGGATAGTAGTACGCATTACTATGGGATTCTTGAATGATCACAATCATCTTATGTGAACTATGGTGCATGGTCCTTAATGACTTTGTATGTTCTTCTTTGTTAAGAAAATCCTTTTATACGCCTTTGGTAGCTATTCTTGGTGTAAATCCCGGCGAAAAATATTGATTCTACCCTCAAGGACAAATCATATTATATGTGCATTACAAGTTTGTCTTGATGCCTAGGAAACTTCTTATGAGAATTTATTCTTGTTTTTGAGAACGATTACTAGAGTTTGGAATAGCCATTATTGTGATTACACATAGCTATGTCCAGCGTTTTTCATCTTCATGTTTTTTAGGTTTATTTGCTTAAATTTTAAAAAAATTGTTTGGAAGATGATTTTTGCAGTGTTAATCTTTATGGTTTTATATATTGGAATTTGTTATGGGATATGTGTGTTTGCATCCGTGAACTATGATTTTCCCATACCTTGTCAAAAGTAGTTAAGTCGTTCGTATGTCGATATGCATGTATTGATAAAAGAATGAATGAACTTTTGACATCACAAAAGTTTGAAACCTATTATGTCATTATGCAAATATTGACGGAAGATAGGGTGAACTTTTGTTTACGAGGATTATGACTATTGTATGTCATTGTGCAAATAGTGATGGAAAATAGAAAGAATCCTTGTCTATTCCGCAATATTGATCTTCCATGATCCATATTTTATGTATATACTGTGAGGCTCTGTAAGTTCTCTTATGTTGAGCATTTCCGATTAAATTAATTATGGGTCTTCTTGCGGTTAATTTAATTGAGTATTTTTGGATTCAAATTCATATTCTTATGTGATTTGTTAAGTCTTAAGAAATCCTTTTTTTCTTATGAAATTAAGGTCGCTATTGTTGTTCTTTCGGGAATGACATATTATGGGGGAGAGTTCTTAATTGAACTTGTGCTTAATTGCCAAATCTTTGTGGGGAGTGCGGCTTTGGAATATTATAGGGGTTATCTTGTATCATTATAAACTCCTTGATGAATGCATTTATCTTCGGCTATATGATTGCATCTAAATAAGATGATATATGCTTTCTTTTGGTCATGAAATGTCTCTTTTGGAAATTTCATTAGGATCCTGTTTTCGTACCTTTGACAATTTTATTCACAAAAAGGGGGATAATTAATATGTAGTTCACACTACAAATACATATGGTTTTCGGATCATTATGTAAGGGGGAGTGGTTTCCATGTGAGATGGAGTATTGACTGAGGGGGAGTGATACATATCACCATAGTATTTTTGTTGAAGTTGTGATACAATTGAACTTTGATACTATATAATGATACTATGACACTGTATAACAATGATTGAGAACTCTTGTTTTCACATTGTTATAGCTACGTATTTTCAACAATGATGATGCTGAACTTACAACCTTTGGGATCATTGGAGTACTTGGAAGTGACGAAGATTTCGAGTAATGTTGAAGATTAGGCATGTGGAATAGGATCTACAAAAGTTAATTCATTTATTTTTGTATCCCATATATGTTTTGATAGTTTTGTCACTAAAATTGACAAAGGGGGAGATTTTTAGAGCATTGCTCGGTCGAACTCTCATGCGTTGCTATCTCAAGCATGTTTGTCAATGTTAGTGATCAAAAATATAAGTATTGATTTCTAGTCTATTATAACTAAGTCTCGGACTAGGATAGAAAGTATAGTTGAGCTTAAGAACTCCATGGCAATCATCATAAAAGACAAAGAACTACTAATGGAACTGGTGGAACTTCATCGAATAAAAGGTATGTGGAGACTTGAACTTATCTATCACTCAAAAGTCTATCTACTCTATCTCCTATCTTTGAGACAAAAGTAGTTTTGCTATATAGACTTTGATTATACACATTTGCTATTTCGAGCCGAGTTTATCTCGCCTATCTATTTCTCGAAATATGTGTTAGTAAGCTTTTGCTTTGGCCAAGTTCATCTTTACCTAGTGAAGAAAGTCATGATATGTTTCAATCACTTTGAAAATTGCTTACTTTGACGAAAAATAGTTTGTGAATAACAACTATATAATAACGTCCTCTAAGAATGTTTCAATGATTGAAATTGAGAGTTTAGATTATATAACCAATGGTGGATATAAGCATAGTGTGGTAACACAAATATGTATAAGTCCTTTTTACTTGAACCGAAGTTTGCGAACTTTGTTGATCAAGAGGACCGGAACAAGAGCTGTGAACTCAGTCCGCGAACTGGCGGAAGTTCTCGACCCGAGAAATTCTGCTGGAGTTTGAGAACTCCTTAGGGAACTTAAGTCCGCGAACTAAGTCTGCGAACTTAAGTTGGTTATATCTAAAGACGATTGTTTGTGAACTTATATTTATATTAACTAAGGAATGCAAAATGCAAACCGTGGCTATAAAGTTCATGAACCGATTCAAGTGAATCAAATCATTTTTGCTTCGATTGTGTCTTGTGTAGTTACATAAGATTTCCTTGCAATTGAAAAAATCTCTAACAGTCTAACTAGTTCATTTGAGTCATTTGAACTAGTTATGGTGAAAAAGAATATGATTGATATGAAAGTGCTCATATGGATAACCATTTGGTTAAATATTGTTGAACCAACAAATGTACATGTTTGGGTACGGTTACACAAACATAAAATCGTGCATTTCATTTGTATGTAACAAGCTAAGTTTTCGATCCAACGGTTAAAATATATTAGCTTGAATCTAATCAGGTTTTCATCTAACGGTGAATATTGAATGCTTTGTTACTAAGCTAACATTGATTGCAAACCCTGATTTGAAAGACTATATAAGGGAGAACTCTAGCAACTCGGAAACCTAATCCCCACATCTTCTGTGTGATACTAGTTGTATTAGCTAGAGTCGTTTCTCCTTTAACCTTAGGTTTCTTCTTGAAAACCAGGTTAACGACTTAAACACTTCGTAAGATAGATGGAACTGTTGAAAAATACAAGGCTAGGTTGGTAGCTAAAGGCTATAGAAAAATAGAATGTATAGATTTCTTTGACACATATTCACCAGTGAGTAGAATTAGCTCCATTAGGATGTTAATTGCTATAGCTTCTGTCCATAATCTAGAGATACATCAAATCCACACAACAACAACACCACAACAACCACTGACTTCTATATCACAGACTCAGAAATCCATTGAAACCCTGTAACTTCAACATAAGTCTAGACCACGAACCAAAGTTCCATAACACCCTCTCCATAATCATTTCAATTCTTAGCTTAACAACCATTATATAAATTCAACAACTTGAAATAATTAACTTAACTAAAATTATAGAAGCCAGACCGATACTACTTTCTCGTAGTTGTGTGATCTAATCTTGCTGATTCTATCGTGTTGAGTACAATCATAACAATTGGCTTGAGATTAATATCTCCGATAGGCAAGATATAAAAGTAATCATAAACATCTCCGTCTCATCGTTTGTGATTCCATAATATCTTCTTTCGCTGCATCGATTAAGATTATTGTGAGGTGATTGATAATACTAGGTTGTTCTTCGGGAATATAAGTCCGGGTTATCAATTGGTTCTTTTCCATCTTGATTTATCAAAAGACGGAACAAAACTTTTAGGTATTTATGTGGGAGATAGATTTATCTATTATCATAGACTTTTCTGTGTGATACAAATTTGTTTATTAAAGTCTTCGACTTTGGGTCGTAGCAACTCTTAGTTGTGGGTGAGATCAGCTAAGGGAATCAAGTGCGTAGTATCCTGCTGGGATCAGAGACGTAAGGAGCGCAACTGTGCCTTGGATCAGCGTGAGATTGATTTGGGTTCAACACAGTCCAGACCGAAGTTAGTTTGTAGTAGGCTAGTGTCTGTAGCGGCTTAATACAGTGTGTGTTCAATCTAGACTAGGTCCCGTGGTTTTTCTGCATTTGCGGTTTCCTCGTTAACAAAATTTTGGTGTCTGTGTTATTTCTATTCCGTATTATATTTTGTTATAATATTGAAATATCACAGGTTGTGCGTTAAGATCAATCAATTAGAATATCCAACCTTTGGTTGTTGATTTACATTGATTGACACTTGGATTGGTACCATTTAAGTTATTTCTCTTGTATTCAATTAGGCTCGCTGATTTTTATTTGCTTGAGTAAGAATTGAATCGATAAAGAGAGATATAACTCTTTGATATACATTATTAAGATTGATTCTAGTTGATTCTCTTGAAAGTATATTCGAGTTTGTCCATACATATTGTTAATCGAAATATTGGGTGTTGTTGTTGTACCCCCGCTTTTTCAAGAACTATCAGGTAAAAGATAGTTTGATCGGGCTTCATCAATCCCTTAATGAAAACTCCAGAAGTCGTAACCTAATATAGTTTCACGAAAAAAACTAGGTCCTTAGAGGACAACTCTAGCCTCAACTAGGACATATAGGTGCCATGATTGAGATTCTAGTTTGCCGAGAGTTCTTTATTTATAATGATGAACAAGGATAGGTAGCTTACAACCAATGTTAACCAATGTTGAGCTCGTGAAATAGTTTCCATGTTTACTAATTACTTCGATATCAAGTAAGATTAATTTCTCAATATAAATTAATCATGATAGCATGTGAGAAGCTTTCCTTGAATTACAAAGAAATATGTGCACCGCTTATATCAAGCATTCATGGAGTTCAATAACTTTAAAAAATTAAATAAGGTCAGGAACTGTCCAAAATAATTTGTGAACAAATGGTCGTCTCGGCGTTCTGAAAACTTTTCATATAAGTTCGCCATGTACTACTCAGGTTACAAAAAGTGTCCAAAATCCTCTCCAAATTAACCAGTTCGCATACTGACCAAATCAGTTTATGTACTTGAGGATTCAAAGGTATCCAAGAACATCTCAAAATCAACCTGGTAGAGCATTGCTCGATTGAACCCACAAGTTTGTTATGTCAATCTTGTTGTCAATGTTAGGTGATCAAAATTATATCTTGACTTCTAATCTACTAAGTCAAGTTTCGGATAGGTTAGAATTTTAGTTGAGTATAAGTGATCACCCTTGAACACTAAAGATCGACGAAGACATTTGAAGAACTTCTGTATCAAGTATGTGAAGACTGAACGATTCTATTTCACTCACTATACCATCATTTTATTTATTGAGACTATGTCGTATGACTTATAGTATATTAACAAAGAAGATGTTTCAAGTCAAGCTTGTCTTGTGAAAAATCTCGAAATATGATTTAGCGATTTGATGTTCAAAGGTCCTTAGTAATATTAGTTTTATGAATTAATTGTTGGATCACTTAAAAATTGCGCATGCAAATGATTCACTTGGGAATGTTTCAAACATCATAAGAGAGAAATACAAACTTACTGAAATTTCTACTCAAGGTAGGTTGGCGAACTAGTTCGCAAACTACAGATATCTGATATTAGAATTACAGGAAGGTTGGCGAACCAGTTCGAAAACCGCAAGTTCAGTTGGGTACAATTCACGTAGGGATGGCCATTTCCCCCACCCAAACCCATCCCCGTGGGTAACCGCCCCGTTTGGGTAGGGCTTTATCCGCACAAATGGGGATGGGGTCGGGTATGGGTAATACCCGAAACTTAAGCTATGTGGATGGGGTGGGGACGAGATTCAAGGTCCCCGCCCCATACCCGCCCCGTAGCTTTCATATTATAAGGAGTTAGATTTTTTTGCAAGAATTTGTATCGAATTTTTATACTTCTACCACTTAGTCAAGCTTTCATTTATTTTATTCTTGACCATTCTTGTATATTCATCACTTTCGCTTCTTTGTTGTGATCAGACACATTCTCTAAAAGTTAAAATAATGAATTTATAATCCCATAGGATTACAAATTCTGGGATTCATGTAAATTCCTTGTGTGTTTGGTAACTCAATTAAAATTCCTAGGATTTATAGAGTTTTCTTGTATTAAAGTCTTTGTACCATTTGGAATTACCCTAAAATCTTAAAATTGCATATATATGGGATTTAGAGTTAAAAAAAAGTGGGTCCACAAATCCCTTGATAAGTTTCCCAGCAAATCTTAGGGGGGAGGGTTCGGACTCCATATGGAGGATTTGCTGGAAAACTGAATCCCGTAGGAAACGTGATTCCAAGGATTCGGGTAACCAAACATACAAAGGGAAACATAATTCTACCAAATCCCCTGGACCCATAAATTCCACCTTTAAAATTCTACATCCAAACCCACCAAAAATGATACAAACTCAAGTATTTATAGACCAAGATTGTTTGGACAGTAAGGAAATTCCAAAACCGAAAATATTCTCAAGATATGCATTAAAGTACCTAAATTTGGTTTTCCTATTTCCAATTAATGTTAACCAATATTTCCTAAATATCTCTTTAGAAAATATCTAATATTAATTTAGCACTTAACTGAGCTTTTCTAGAGATATGTTTTGATTGCTGGAAAATCAAAAATATATAATTCAAAAATCTTAATTAAAAGATTCTCGAATATTTAGGTTTGGGACCACCTTGAGTATCAAGGAATAGTTTTGAACAACCAAGGATAATAATTATGTACATGTTTACATTATGTCGACATCTGGAACTTTCCTATCTAGCAAACCCGAATTCCAAACTCACACAAAATCATAAGTAAATTGTGAATGTTAAAAATCGGGTTTTCTCTTGGGACCGATTCTACCATGACTCCTAACATAGGCTAGGTTTGGTTCTACCAAGTAACCAAACATAGGTAGGGATCGGTTCCACTATGACTCCCAACAAAAGTTAAGATCGATTCTACCAAGTATCCAAAGATAAGTAGGGATCGGGTATACCTTGACTTTCAACATAAGTTAAGATCGGTTCTACCTGAAATCCCCTCATTAGGTTCGAATTGGTCATTAAATAGATCTTTATAGAAAACCGGACCAAAACACCTTATTGATTTCTTTTCGATTATGAAACAAGTTCGTATATCTAATTCTTAAAACCAATGTAATAAAACATAGTTTCCTAGGATGAAGTCACACTTATATCCAATACACAAACAAGTAACAAGTTACATAGATTATGTGGATGTCGCATTTGCCAAGTTCAAAAGATAAATGTTATACTTGTGTTGATGGTGGATTTTCGTTTAAGGTTAAATTTGTAAAAACCAGAAAATCATGCGCTGACATCTTGCAAAAGATAAAGCCGTTTATAAGTGACGGATACTCCTCACTTAACTCACCAAGAATGGAGCATGTAGCAACAATCCCATTCTGTGAATACATGAAATTCCTCCAGGTCGGAGCATGCAGCAACAATCCCTTCCTGTGAATTTCATATCAGCCTTGTATTTCCTGTACCCATTATCAGTGTGGCATGACGACTGAGTGTTACTCTGTAAGAGTAACACGAACCTCCAAGCACTATAATGAATCCATGTACGAAATACCCGTACAGGCTGATTCTCGGTGTGTTATACTAGCCCGAGCCCTCTCGGTGTGTTATACTAGCCCGATTGAGCCCCTCTCGGTGTGTTATACTAGCCCGATTGAGCACAGGACTTGATCGTATCGTCTCCGGATATGATCTAATCGCAGCCATCCAACTCCACAAGCATGATTGGATGACCACAGATCAATTCCATCACCCCAAGCGCAGGTATGGAATACACACGGCCTTAGCTTTGCCAAATATGATCTCGATCGCGAGTCATCCAACTCCGCAAGCATGATTGGATGACCACAGATCAATTCCATCACCCCCAAGCAGGTATGGAATACACACGGCCGACCCGCATGGTCGACCATTGGCCTTCGCTTGCCAAGAAACCGTCCATACCAAGCATTATGGGCGGAAAACCCTAAATTAGGGTTTGCGGCATATTACATGTGTCGCAAAACGGTCTCAACCGTCCATCTTCGCAGGTATAGATGGAGGGTGTAGATGTAGACTCAAAGGGCCCGGAGCATGTCGACACAATCACCATGTGACCGCCTACACACTTGGCCAATCGGTCAAAGCCAACCGTGGTTGGTTACAACAAAACCGTCCGCCCAAAGGAGCATGGTCGCGCGGCTTTGAAAGCCAAAAATAGGGTTTGAGCCATCACGCGCGTCCATCTTCTCCGGCACGAATGGAGGGTCACAGATCAAATCGAGCAGGTCCGGTCATACCAGCATGACCACCGTGGGCCCATCTACCTCCTCTTGCGGTCGGCCAAGGCACATCATTCCCGGCCAACCCAAAACGCACGCCCAAACTCGTGCGGTTACACTCCCAAATCCTAAACTGATCTCGACCGCTCAACTTCACCGGATGATTTGAATGGCTTAGATCACGTTTTCATGGGATAATCAGGTATAGGTGTGAACACCAACCTACCACCTACACGGTGGTATGATCGACCAAGACCGACCAAGATGGGTCGTCTTGGGGCGCGCGCCCAAACTTGGGATGACACGCGGTTATCAATTCCTTTGCGGTAAGAGATTTCTGCCGCAAACCGATCTCAACCACTCCTCTTTGACGGTCAAATTGAGTGGCCTAGATTGCATCTCCACGAGACGGTGAGACATGGACGTGTACACCATCATGCCGTCAACACGCATGTATGGTCGGTCCTCCACAAAATCCTTCCCGTGCTTGGTTTCGACCAAGCTGAAGAGTGATGCTTGCGCACCTCTTTAAAAAACCTATTTCATCAACGGTCGCAGATGAGTGTCTCAAACATCATCTCATCCGTCCGACTTCACCAGCTTGGTTATACAACCACAGTCGGGAGTTATTTGGTTAGTGAGGAGTCATTACCCATCACTTTACCACACCGTAATCGATACGCATAAAATACACACGATACTCCACAAGTATCGACTTTACGAATAACGCATTATTCAATTCAGCATTACATGCTATCTTCCGTGGATCCACGATCCACATTCAGTACATCAATCATGTCACAAGGCGGGGATACTTATCGGGGTATTGGTCTCAGCGGTTTACGGCGTGCGGCGTGCAACGCGCCATTACAAGAACGTGTTAGGAAGTCATGGACGGTTAGAGATGAACTGGAGAAGTGGGCAAGACCGGTCGTATGCTACCGACGCACAACTCCACCACTCCATCATTCCATTACCTCCACTTCCCACGAGAAACGTGAATGAGGCTCAATGACTTGTATAAATAGGTTCTCCGCCCTATTTCGAAAACAAGACAAGACAACGAGAACAACACAAGTTCAGTCGACGAGAACCAAGTGTTAATACAACATCGTATTCAAACACTCGAGCCTGCTTGCATCAACCGTAAGCTTGCTCATCCTTCATTACAAGTCATAAGCAAGCCAACACCTTCACAATCTCAACACCTTCTTCGCTTCCCTCCCTAAGATCAACCCCATCTCCTTCACTTTGTGACCGAAACAAGTCTGGAACGGCCATTTCTTGGTTTAGGCCGGACTTGCATGATTGATCTCTCGAATCTACAAGCACTCACCGCGCAGTGCATTTGTTGAAGGTTTAGATTCATTCCTCATCCACACCCCAAATTACCAAATTCTGCAGGAGTAGTTTTCACCCATCAACAATTGGCGACCACAGTGGGAGATTGATCTATCGGTTGCATAAAATTGAATCCTCAATTTCTCGTTTCCATCTCGCAATGTATCAGGAAACTACAAGCGGTTCGAGATATCATGGGAAGCATAGGCTGGAATCTTTGGAGGATGTCTTGGCAAATCAAGCCGGTATCACCAGGAGGCAGAGCGAGACATTTCGCCTTTTGAATGATATAGCGGCACAATTACAAGAAGGGTCGACGAGCATCTACTCAGGCAGCACAAGAAATGTTGAATCATTAGCCAGGAGTCACACCTTTACCGGTGAAGAGGCAAAAAGAGCACGTAATCACAGGGGACTCAGGAGAGACGAACAACATGGCCCAGCCGACGAAGACTCGAGGAAACTCCACAGAGGAGAGGAAAAAACTTGCTTAGGAGTACTACAATGTCTGTAGGATAAAGAAAGGGAGCCTGCAGCCTATGGAGCCTCGCTAGAATATTTTTATTTCAAAACTCTTATTGAAGCACGGAAGACTGTCCAATCCGCATCGGCCTTCCAACCAATCGAAGAAACGCTTGAGGAAGGAGAAATCAATCGGAAATGCCGAATACGAGAGGATGGGAGCGTTCAATCCGGTCACTCGGCGGTGACATTACGACACCTTCCACATCCCTCTACCTAGGCAAGCGATCATGCAGATATGATGACACTCGCAAGTCTTCCAACTTCATCTCCTATTCCACATCGAAGCCACGGGAGACATTGCAACGCCCGCTAACGCAGAAAAAGCTAGACTCAAGGTACTTACATTTCCCCTTCCCAATGAAGAAGATTCTGGAGCTGCTGGAGACGTGGGTGCGAAATGGAGAGGTGGAGCTACCCCCGGTATGGAGTCCGCCTACCGATCAGGAAGTAATGGACCCGAGGTCTTGTCATTACCACCGCTCCTTCATCACCCCACCGGTGAATGCAGCGCTTTGAAGCGCATTGTTCAGGAGAAGCTCGGTTCAGAAAGATTGCTTGCGGAGGATCTTCTTAGAGAGGCTACTCCGGTTTGATGTAGTGAGACTTCAAAAGCAAGTAAGTTTTACTCAACAACTTTACAAGAGAGATAGTTTAGAATTCACTGGGGACTTAGCATCCCGCATGTGGAAAAAGAGGCTCAGTGATCAAACGCCATGTTTGTTTCCATTCGTACCTCCCTTTTCATAACATTTGCAATTTCATGCGCAATCATTCATGACCAAGATGCAAATTTCATTTAACATAATCCCTTTCAAAAAGGTTGTTCACAAAACTATCTCAAAATAAGCCAATTCAAAACCGGAAGCCAAATTACGAAAGAAAATCCTCACTATCACTCAAAAAGAAGAAACATCTAAAAAAGAAGAGACAAGTATATGGCACAAATCAAGGAAAGTCCTTCAAACAACAACTCATCCTCTGCGCAAGAGAGACTTTCATCCTTTGGAGCACGGCTCGCTTGGCTCCGATTCTTTAGACAACCTCTCAATCTCTTCTTCCGACGAGCAACACGGTCTGCGGAAGGGACTTAATCATGTAGTTTCGGAACTCCCGAATCTTGGAGAACCCTTCGAAGAACCAAGGAGCATTAAAGGCATGCTGCGCAAACACGTCCGAGATGGCACCTCCAATCTTCAATCACCTCTTCGTAAATTGTTCCACCGATCGCAGCGCTCATCCCCTCGGATAGAAACTAAAGCTTCTTGGACGCGGTTGACCAATGCAAGACGACTCTTGAGCTTCGTGGTGGTAGCAATATGTCCGTGTTTCTCCCATATTGCCGTGTACAACTCTTCAAATTGAACCGGCACGCTGAATCCACCAACCAACACATGACCTGGATAAGGGACAAGTAAAAGGAGGATCGAACAAAGCCCTGTGTCGCATCACCGGCAATTCGGCGACCGCGGAGTCTTGTCGGTTGCGGTGAAGCCTTTCGAAGAAGTCACCATAATAGCCATACGGTCCGGAGCCTGTTCAGGATGGATGTCAAGGGGAGCCGTCTCAACTGCAGCGGCCACCGTCTCTCTTGCATTCCTTATGGCATCTATTTCACTCTGGGTGTTGATTTCCGTCACGACCCCGTCGACAAGGTCACTAAGGAAAGCGCCTTGTTCAACCGAGCTTGCATCATCTCCGTCATTGTCGAAAAAGGAGCGGTGCGCGGACTTCTCAAACATGAAGGTCCGTGCCGCGGACTTCTCAAAGCATGAAGGTCCGTACCGCCAGACTTCTCAGCATGATGACCAGTACCGCCGGCCTTCCCGTCTTGAATGCGTGCCAACCTTGTGAAGGCATTATCTTTCGAAATTCCCTGATTTAAAACAAGGATCGTTTTAGAAGAACTTACACTGGAGAAATGAAAGAACCGATGGGAGGAGATTTAAATACCTGCATATTAGAAGAATTGAGGATTCCGGACCGCATGCTTGCCTCTTAGGTCTCTCTCCTACTTGGGGACTGCAATCCTCGGCTCTTGTCCGTTTGGATGGAAGTGGCTTCAACCGGAAATGCTTCGTCAAGACGTCAGAAGATGGCTCACTACGGGAATTCGTCACAACACTCTTCGAAAATTTCTGGAAGATCGACAGTTGTTTCCCCCAAAATTCTCTATACCTGTCGGTCACCACTGAGTTTCTCCCAATGGGCCAGAAGGGAAGGCTCACCCGGTCTAAGAACACATTGGCGTTAAGAATTTGTGGAAGGAATTCTTCCGGAGCCCCTAGTGGACGGATAAATGGGACACCCTGATCAAATCCCATTTGGCGAGCAGCCCTGTCAATGTTGTACGGAGTCACAGAAAATTCTCCGTCGAATAGAGACGGGACATATCCTGGAATGCAGCTGCGCATGTAAATAATTTCCCCAGATCTCATGGTCTTGACATCGATCGCAACACAACGCCGGGATCGTCGGCCAAAGGTCTTTGGTTGAACGATGGAAGAGTGAATCGGCCCCCATGGACGAAAATCTACGGAAGAAATGTTGTCAAATACCTCCACAAGTTTCGCACCGGCTTTAGGACGCTTCTTATTCCATCGGAGTATTCTCGAGCCGCCGTACAAGTTAACGAGTGAAGATGCAGGAGTAGGAGCATAACTTCTGAAGTGTTCCCATAAGAGCGCCTGAAGAAAAGCGAAGTGAACGTGCGACTCCACCTTCTTGTACCCGTTAGAAACGTGCATATCCATTGCTAAAGCGTCCAGATGAGAATACAGCGATCCAAGGAACAATGCACCTAGAGGAAGAACTTCACCCTGCGCCAGCCTTATAGCAATCTTAACAAGCTCACCTCTTATGGTCTTCTTCCCTGAACCATCATCAAATATATCCCTGGATAGCCATAAAGACAGGAACGCAATCACGCTGAGCTCTTGATTCAACTCTGGGTCTGCAGAAGACCACTCCGAAACCCACCAAGTATAAAAGCATCTCGCATCCTTTCTCTCCTCCTTGTCCAGACTCTCGAATCCCTCCGCCTTTTGAAGTATAGCATCATAATTACTTTGTTCCGCATCTTAGAGCTTGTAAAAGAGACTTCCGGCAACGGCAGGTTCATTAATGCGGCTACACTCTCCAAAGTAATAGTCATCTCTCCCCATCTAGATATGGCTGTATGAGTAGAAATACGCCACCGAGAAATGAAGGTGATCAAGCCCGCGATGTCTTTCCTAATTTCGAGGGTAGCAGATGCCATGACCGCATCGATAATTTGTGCTTTGGTCAAATTTTCCTTAATGCCCTTATTACTCAACATGCGTCTCATCCATCCTTCATAAGAACCCAGTGGAGCATGGCAAATTTTGAAGTCAATAGGAGAAGGCGGATATTCATTTCTCTGGGAGACAAAACCTCATCACAAGTGCGGAAGAAGAGAATGGATGAAGCATCCATATTTTCTGAATCGGAAAGCAAGACTATCTTATGAGAAGGATGTTTCCTATTATTTGGAAAAGACGAGGTGAACAACTCATCATTGATGTTCGGCATATCCTTGAAACTGTCAACACTTCCTGACGCGGCACCAGCATTATCTTCAGAAGACATGTTGATAGGAGTTCTCTTCTTTCTACCGCAATAAGATAAAAGACAGGAGTTAGAACTTGTACAAAAGCACATGAGAAGTATAGTCACACGGCAAGACACAACTCACGAGCGGAGCATGCAATGGCCGGTCCAAATACCATTCAAATCCGGTACAAAAATTGATCGATTTGATGCAGTGCGAATTTTAGTCCGGTGCAAGTTCGATGCAGTATTGATTTCAAGTTCTCCGGTATAACTTTCAAGTCGGTATAAGTTTCAAATTTCAGTCAAGCATATGTGAATAAGACCCACGTTCTAAGAGCATACACGGCGGGCCCGCATTCATCCGCATACATCACAACACAATTTTCTTTATTCATGGGAATTGTGTCTACGGGATTCAAGCTAGATGGCGGAAAAGGCTAAGCATGCACATGTCTTACAAAAGTGTTTACCTAACAAACTAGGGTTTTACTTTCTAAAAAAAAAAAAAAAAGAGTACAGAACTTACCTTGGACGGACGGCGCACGGTAGCAGCTCCGGCAACGGCGTCGGCAACAGCAGCGGCAACGATGTTCGGCGACAACAGCAAAGTCACGGACAGGAGCTGCTTCGACAAAAAAAAAAAAAAAAAAAAGACAAGAGAAAATTCGTGAGAAAAAAGAAAAGGGGTTTGGCTTCTTTTATATACAAAAATTAGAAGAATCCCAATAGAACAAGGATTCCTCTTTGTTTGGTTTCCTCTTGATTCAAATACCCAAAGAAAGAAACCGGCCCCACCAGGGATTCCATGCAAGCGTGAAGGCGTGGAAAACTAGCGATCGGCCAACACTCTTCCGGTAAACTCCTTTTATCCTGTCTTTCTCACGTATGCATGTCACCATCTCATGCCTACCACACAATAATGTAACCATTATGTGCTAGGCAGGGGACTTAATGTTGATGGTGGATTTTCGTTTAAGGTTAAATTTGTAAAAACCAGAAAATCATGCGCTGACATCTTGCAAAAGATAAAGCCGTTTATAAGTGACGGATACTCCTCACTTAACTCACCAAGAATGGAGCATGTAGCAACAATCCCATTCTGTGAATACATGAAATTCCTCCAGGTCGGAGCATGCAGCAACAATCCCTTCCTGTGAATTTCATATCAGCCTTGTATTTCCTGTACCCATTATCGGTGTGGCATGACGGTTGAGTGTTACTCTTACAGAGTAACACGAACCTCCAAGCACTATAATGAATCCATGTACGAAATACCCGTACAGGCTGATTCTCGGTGTGTTATACTAGCCCGAGCCCTCTCGGTGTGTTATACTAGCCCGATTGAGCCCCTCTCGGTGTGTTATACTAGCCCGATTGAGCACCGGACTTGATCGTATCGGTCTCGGATATGATCTAATCGCAGCCATCCAACTCCACAAGCATGATTGGATGACCACGAGATCAATTCCATCACCCCCAAGCGGTATGGAATACACACGGCCTTAGCTTTGCCAAATATGATCGATCGCGGTCATCCAACTCCGCAAGCATGATTGGATGACCACGGATCAATTCCATCACCCCCAGCGGGTATGGAATACACACGGCCGACCCGCATGGTCGACCATTAGCCTTCTCTTGCCAAGAAACCGTCCATACCAAGCATTATGGGCGGAAAACCTAAATTAGGGTTTGCGGCATATTACATGTGTCGCAAAACGGTCTCAACCGTCCATCTTCGCAGGTATAGATGGAGGGTGTAGATGTAGACTCAAAGGGCCCGGAGCATGTCGACACAATCACCATGTGACCGCCTACACACTTGGCCAATCGGTCAAAGCCAACCGTGGTTGGTTACAACAAAACCGTCCGCCCAAAGGAGCATGGTCGCGCGGCTTTGAAAGCCAAAAATAGGGTTTGAGCCATCACGCGCGTCCATCTTCTCCGGCACGAATGGAGGGTCACAGATCAAATCGAGCAGGTCCGGTCATACCAGCATGACCACCGTGGGCCCATCTACCTCCTCTTGCGGTCGGCCAAGGCACATCATTCCCGGCCAACCCAAAACGCACGCCCAAACTCGTGCGGTTACACTCCCAAATCCTAAACTGATCTCGACCGCTCAACTTCACCGGATGATTTGAATGGCTTAGATCACGTTTTCATGGGATAATCAGGTATAGGTGTGAACACCAACCTACCACCTACACGGTGGTATGATCGACCAAGACCGACCAAGATGGGTCGTCTTGGGGCGCGCGCCCAAACTTGGGATGACACGCGGTTATCAATTCCTTTGCGGTAAGAGATTTCTCCCGCAAACCGATCTCAACCACTCCTCTTTGACGGTCAAATTGAGTGGCCTAGATTGCATCTCCATGAGACGGTGAGACATGGACGTGTACACCATCATGCCGTCAACACGCATGTATGGTCGGTCCTCCACAAAATCCTTCCCGTGCTTGGTTTCGACCAAGTCGAAGAGTGATGCTTGCGCACCTCTTTAAAAAACCTATTTCATCAACGGTCGCGGATGAGTGTCTCAAACATCATCTCATCCGTCCGACTTCACTGACTTGGTTATACAACCACAGTCGGGAGTTATTTGGTTAGTGAGGAGTCATTACCCATCACTTTACCACACCGTAATGCGCACTGCATAAAATACACACGATACTCCACAAGTATCGACTTTACGAATAACGCAGTTATTCAATTCCAGCATTACATGCTATCTTCCGTGGATCCACGATCCACATTCCGACATCAATCATGTCACAAACTCGGGGATACTTACGGGGTATTGGTGGCGGTTTTACAGCGTGCGGCGTGCAACGCGCCATTACAAGAACGTGTTAGGAAGTCATGGACGGTTAGAGATGAAGCGGGAGAAGTGGGCAAGACCGGTCGTATGCTACCGACGCACAACTCCACCACTCCATCATTCCATTACCTCCACTTCCCACGAGAAACGTGAATGAGGCTCAATGACTTGTATAAATAGGTTCTCCGCCCTATTTCGAAAACAAGACAAGACAACGGGAACAACACAAGTTCAGTCGTGAAACCAAGTGTTAATACAACATCGTATTCAAACACTCGAGCACCTTGCATCAACCGTAAGCTTGCTCATCCTTCTGTTACAAGTCATAAGCAAGCCAACACCTTCACAATCTCAACACCTTCTTCGCTTCCCTCCCTAAGATCAACCCCATCTCCTTCACTTTGTGACCGAAACAAGTCCTGGAACGGCCATTTCTTGGTTTAGGTAGGACTTGCACAGATTGATCTCTCGAATCTACAAGCACTCACCGCTTGTGATGCATTTGTTGAAGGTTTAGATTCATTCCTCATCCACACCCCAAATTACCAAATTCTGCAGGAGTAGTTTTCACCCATCAACAACTTGGTAATTCAATATACTTCCTTGACACTTTGATCATACTAATATGACCAAATCTAATACTAGAGCATCATATATATCACTTCGCTTGTTATGTTTTCAATCTTAAACGACTTGAAAGATACGATAGGGGTGGAAACAAGTCAAGTCAATATTATTAACCTCGAGCGGAAGGATGATGTCTTCAATGTAGTCATTACTTCTTCACGTTCTTCAGGTCTTCAGAGTGATACTTGTATGTCTCAACATTCCTAGACTTTCTAGTCTAACCTAAACGAAGATGACTCTAATAACTAATCAAAAGACTCTAATTGAGTTTTGATATTAAAATATGACAACCAACCTTGAGTTTTGATATTGAAGCTTATACGACTCAATAAGAATCCATTCTTTTCTGTTATGAAGGAGTAGCATTCGTTTCGTTTCAAAATTAGGAATTACCAAAACAAATAACACTAAATAATTTCATATTTCAGTTGTGAATACAAGGTTTTACATGTTTCCAAATGCATATATATCACTCAAATATCCTCCTAACAATTGTTGTTATATTAAAATATATACCCAAAAATATCTTAGTTAAGTATACATATACATACATGAGTTATGTATATTATATATATGATACATGTGGTGTCACATATAACGTAAAATAAGTCTTTCTTGTTGTTTGATATTGTATTAGCTTTAGGTGAGGGGTTTAGAGGTGGCCATGTTTTTAGGAAAAATTAATTTTGTGTTTTAAATGAGAAAAAAGTAGAAAGTTAAAATAGTTTAAAACTAATTTATAATATGTGTTAAAAACAAAGAGAGAAGTATGCTTCCCCATCACATCATAGCAATGTGGCTTGTTTTAATATACATTGTTGTCATTTCTAGGTTTCCCCACCACAGCTTCAGCTCTAACTGATTGCACATAGTGCAGGTTGGATGAATTTCATTTATCCAATGATTAACCTACCAGCAACGGCCAAAATATCATTGCAGCATTTCCATAAGAACATATGCACCTCAAGAATCACTTGAGTTTTCTAGATCTAGACTTTCATCTAGAAACTACCTTCTATATTACCACTAACTGATGCTCCTACGCCATACTTTCTGTTACAAACCAATGAGTGAACAACAATAACGGAGATTTTTAGTTCAATGGTGTAATCACTTGAAAATCATACTGCATTAAGGGTTCAGACAAAATCACCATCCTTGGATTCTGATTCATATCTAAAAATTCCAATTTAGTTGTTGCTTTCTCACTAACAAGACCCATGGCATTCCAGTAACAATTTTAGATTTGGCATTTCTGCCTCCACTTTTTATATAATCACTGTAGTCATTTTATAGGCTTGCTTTTCAAGAGCTTAGCAAGCCCTTAGGCCGTACCTCGATTGCTAATAGGGGTGCCAATTTACTCAAAGAAAATTTCCTTTACTATTGGAATGTTACTAATAATTCAAAATTTCCTTTACTATTGGAATGTTACTCCCCAAGAAAATTGGTACCCCTCTTAGCATCCATGCATTATCCAAGCCATATGACCAAACAGTCCATCTAACTGCGATCCTTCTCTCCCCTAGGTTAATTGGCTTTTCTTTGGCAATTTGGGGTGAGTTTTAGTATTTCTAATTCTCAAAACCCTGGATGCATTGAAAGAGAAACCTCCTTCTCATTCTCCTCAAAA
This sequence comes from Papaver armeniacum, assembly GCA_023531295.1. Taxonomy (NCBI): domain Eukaryota; kingdom Viridiplantae; phylum Streptophyta; class Magnoliopsida; order Ranunculales; family Papaveraceae; genus Papaver; species Papaver armeniacum. Next base: position 29,144 of record JAJJWW010014164.1, read on the forward strand.
TCCAAATTCATGGGTTATTGGTCTGGAGATTAGATGAAAGCCTCAGACTTTGTTCTTTGATATGATAGTTGAACTCTCCATAAGCCAAAAAAGGGTGCTCTGCTAGCTAGAGGCTGCTGTGATAAGTATAGTGCCAAACCTTCCTTCTTAGCTGATTTAGAATGGCCTGATAGGAAATATGTTGGATTTGTATAATTGGTTTCTTTTTTTTTTCTGTTTGCAATTTCCTTTATAAACTTCCTTTTGTAATGATTTAGTCCTTTTGAGTAATAAAATTGATGATTTAGCAAAAAGGGGTTCAACAATCACCTGCTTATTTCTTTCTTATGTTATGCTTTGTTTGAGTTTCTTTAATATGTAACTTCTCATTGTTTTTGCTTAACTACAAAATAAATATTTATGATGCTAGTTGTAAATACAAAATCTATTTTTATGAGGAGACTATTATCCTCTTTTCTTGGGTAAGTGTAAATATTAAGAGAGTAATCTAATTAGATGTTTAACGTGCAATCTGTTTTGAAACAATAGACTTTTATGATGAATGTGTAAGTATACTCTCAATCTGTACATAGCTGGGCTTGGACATTCATCTTCGACTATCACAACAGCGCTTGGAAATCTTTTCCCCGCCTTCAAAATTGCTGGATCAATAACATTTGGTCATATAAATCAACTAAGATAACTTAGTTCTTAACTGAACTAAGTTATCAAGGAAATAATTTACCGAAGAAATTTCCCATTAGTCCGATAAATCAACTAAGATAACTTAGTTCTTAATCAAACCGATCGTGTATTTACGATCGCTTAATTCGATAAGACACAAATAGATATCAGAATTAACTCAATTTCTCTTATCAAGTTCTAATTATTCATAGAATAAGTTAGATCTTCCTTTAGACAAAACAAAAAATAGGTAGTTAACTAGTTTTCCTGTCAAGGACTTCGATTAGACCTGAATAATCGAATCCTACATTTGATAAGCCTAAACTAAGATCAAAATTAAATTTGTCTTTTTCTTATCCAGAATCAAAGAGACTAAAACAAATGATCCTGTATTTTATTAAGTAGAAAAAACTGATACCAAACAATAAAGAAGATACTAAGAAAATAAGTCAATATAATTGATATTTTTTTTCTTAACCGAAACAATTGAAACACAAAAATCAATCCATACATCAAAATGGAAATATATCAATTGTACCGAATTTCGTTAAGCATAAGCAAAATATATGCAATAAAAGAATCGTTACCTTGGTTTCTGCAACCGCTTCTCTACAGAAAGATATATCATTTAAGCACCAGTTGAATAAGAACTCTCCCCATGTTCGTTGTCATCCTCTCGCAAGCAAAAAAGATCAGATAATGCAATGGTTAACATGGACGAAGATAGAATGAGAAAGGAAAAAGTAGAATAACTAACAAGTAATTTAAAGATTTTGTTGTTCCCTTTAACATGAATTTTTGAATTTTAATTTTAGAATGCATTATTCTTGTGTTATTATTTTTGTTTGTTTCATATTTCCATTAAGTTTTTGATTATAAATAAATTTATGTATTAACACCGTGTTACGGGTAACCCATGAGAAACCCGCCCCATACGGGTGTTCCCCATACCCTCCCCGCCCCAATTCATGTGGGTAACTGGGCGGATATGGGTATTTTTTTTTACGAACGGGGGAGTGACTGGGATTGACATACCTTCCCCATACCCGCCCCATGGCCATCCTAAATTCACGAACCCGGTTGGCGAACCGTGGTGAACTGATTTTATAAGTTGGATAAATTGGCTAACATATGGCGTACTCAGTTCACGAACTGAGGTCAATTGTGTTCGGTAGTCTAGTAGGGTTGGCAAACATGGTTCACGAACTGTAGCACCCTGACTCATGAACAATCCCTACGGTTGGTGAACCGTTAGACAAATTGTCCCAACAATGTTTGGTAGATGCTTAAATACATATAATTTTAATATGTTTAACATTTCTAGAACTCTCTTAAACACTTTTAAGACTTCATTGATCACTTAAACACTTATGTGTCTGAACTATGATTAATTTCTTAGGTGTTTAAATGAATATCAAATAAATTTTAGTTCTTTGGCTAAGTTGCCAAACCGAACAGTCATTATATACGTTTCAGTAACCGAACCTATGTGTATATTTTTTTTTTTTTTTTTTGTAGTTTGAAGACATATTTTGTTTGCTTGATTATAAAGTTATCTTAGCTTGAATTATAAGCTAACCATGGTCTTTGAAAACTGTAAATAGATCATCTATGTCAACTGGGAAAATAAATCCCTGACACTTTGTGAACTAGTTGATTCTAGAGTCGCCTCTATTGACCTTTTAGGTCTACGACTAAAAAGATTTCAGTTTGGGATTCGTGAAGCCATGTTTGACTATTTTTACCTTGATAGTTCGTGTATTCTGATCTTGCTTTCCGTTATCGAGGTTTTCTTAATATCTTTCAGTCAAGATAAATAGTAATCACAAATTTCTCTTCGTCCCAGACTTTGTGATTCCTCAAGATAGATATCTAAAGACTGATCTAAGTTGATCTTTTGACGATTGTTCTTGAGAGGTAGTTAAAAATCTAGACAGCTCTTTTGGAGTCGTAATTTCCGAATTTGTGAGGTTTGCTAGCTTGACTATTGTAAACATATTTCCATACCTTGATCTTTGATTTAAACGGAAATAAAGTAGGCTTATCTGTTAGCGGAAGATTGGTATCAAAGGTCTTCACTTTGGCTGAAGCGATTCTTAGGCTGTTAAAGACGTCAGCTAAGGGAATCTAGTACGTATAACCTTGCGAGGTTCAAGAGGCGTAGGGATCGCGACTGGAACTGAATTGCTTGGAGGGTGGATTTGGTCTCAACTATATTCCAGTCCGAAGTCTGATAGTAGGCTAGTGTCTGTAGCGACTCAATATATACAATGTGGTGTTCAATCTGGACGAGGTCCAGGGGTTTTCTGCTATAACGGTTTACTCTTTAACAAAATTTCTGGTGTCTTTATTTTTCCGCATTATATTGTGTATCTTTATAATTGGATTTACACAAGTTTGCACGTATTCATTCTAAATAGATACATCCACTTATTTTTAATCGATTACGAGACTAATTTCTTGTAGAATTCTTATATCTTTAAAGATAGATAACAAGTTTAATCACTTGGCATAATTCCGATTGAATTATTTGGATACGGTTAGATTGATCTTGGATATTAATTTTTGAGATCGTCCAAGAACTCTACTTAACAATCAGGTTCACAGACCTTGTGTCTCAGATATACATTGTGATTGAGTATAGGTTGAGATATTAACTCTATATACATATTTTCATGGATCATGAAGTTGGTCTACTTGCAATTGTATTAAGTTTTGTCTATACAGTTTGCCGAACAAAACAGTTGGGTGTATTTGGTATCCCCTGCGTTTTCACAACCAATTAGCGAACCAACCAAATTAGTTTATGTGCATGAGTTAATAAGATAATGATTTATCAAGTATTATTATTTATAATTTCAAGTTAGCATAGTGACCAAATTAATTTGTGTATATAGAAAATAACTTGATGACTCATATGAACATTATACCCAATTATGATATGTTAAACAATAAATTGTTCTCAAACTATTATGTGATAAGTTCTCTATTGCTTGATCTTATAATTCGTAACTTATCAAGTACTTAGCTTGAACTTGAGAGTTTTTCTTTGCAATATTCATCATAATACTAAAGCATACGACATTGTCTCAGTATGTAGAATTATAAATAATATGAGTAAACATGATACTTAATCTTCAAACAAATTTTTTGATGAAGTTCTCGTAGATGTATATGTTGTTCTTCAGTCTTTAAACTTCCAAGTCGATTGGTGAAATCTGATACTAAATTACCATGCTTTATTCCTAGTCCGAGACTGACCTTAGTAAATTACAAATCAAGATATTGTTGTGATCAACTAAATTTGACAAGCTTGACATACCAAAACTTGTGAGTTTAACCGACCAATGATTTAACAATCTCCCACTTTGCTAATTATAGTAACAAAAATATCAATTAAATGTGGATGTATAAAGGGATATTTTGACTTTGGTTCTAAACTTTGTGACGAGTATTGCATTTGGGTCCCAGAAAGTTGCAAACTAGAGTTCGGGTCCAAGGACCATCGTGACCGTGTTAACACTTACCGAAATAATTACAATTTAAAACAAAATCAAATTAATTTTTATTTTGTAAAAGATGAAAAGAACAGAAGAAAAAAATTTGTAAAAATTACATACCAGGAAAGAAAGTACAATAAGATATGTCAGAGAAGCGATAGCATCATCAGGAAAGAAAGAGAATAAAAGAAGAAGAAAATAAGTGTCGAAGTGTTTATTGCATGCTCAGAGATTTACCAAATTTCAATTGAATATTTGAAATCAACGATGAAATTAATCTATGTTGCTGGGTTTTGTTGGGTCTTGAGTATCGATCAGGTAAATTTGGTGATGACGGTGGGGATGAAGACAAGAAGAGTAGTAACAGAGAAGATGAAGAGTCCAAATTTTTGCACCCCTATAAAACCAGGGTGCACATTCCGACCATCATAATTGAGGAATCTGTGGTCAAATACCAGGTTTGGTATTTTATTTTTAACAAATATATTTTCCATTCAAATGCAAAATCTTCCTATAATACAATTGTTCTCTATTCTTCTATTATTTTTCTATTTCTTTGTTCTTATATTCACGGTCCCCAGATCATCTTCATTTTGATAACTTGAGAACTCATCATGCCAATAATCAAAAACAAATTCGAAAACAAAGAAGAAAATATATTACTTTTTGTTTTTTTTTAATACACCAAAATAAAGAATTCATTACATCTACCCTACACAACCAACTGGTCCAACTCCAAGAGATAAAATTCCATTGCTTTTTTCCTTTTTTTTTTTTTTTTTTTTTTTTTCCTGCTTTCATTTCTTCTTTTCAACAAGAATTCTTCTACTTTTGTTCTCTTCCCATTATAAGTTTCTCACTTTTCTCAATAGTTTTCTTATGTCTCACAGGTTCTGATTCTGTTTGAATTTTCTTCTTGTTTAAGACCTCGGGATTGTTGTTCAGGACGTTTGTCCTAGTCCAAGAAAGTTTTCTCGATTCTTTGGCAACTTAGAAGATTCCTTCACATCGATTAAACGATGCCCTGCGCAGAGTTGAAGGTACCATTTCTTGTTGCTTGATACTTGTTTATACGGCTGCGACAGTCCCAACACGTTTTAATCCAATTCAGACACGTAGAAAGAAAAGGAAATGAAATTTCTCTATAAATTCAGTTTCAATTTGGTTTGTTTTTGTATCACCATCATCTTCCTCAATCGTCTCAAACAAATCAATTCAAAAATTTCAATGGCCTCAGAAGATATCAATCATCTCACCAATCAATTTGATTCTGCTTCAATTGACTCCTCTGGGGATATTAGAGAAGTCACCAATATTTCTCAAATCAACCCTGATATATGCTTACAGCAATATGGAAATAACACCATTGGGAAAATCATCACTCACATCAACGTGAGCAGAGGTTCTGCAGAAAAACATGCCAAACTTCTTTGCGGAAATAAAGTATGAAACTTAGAGATGAAGGTAAGCGAAAAACTTATTCACTGTCAAATTTTAAACAAATGAGGAGTGGAAGTGGGTTTTATCTGAATCCCCTTGGTGTTTGGATGGTTTTCTGTGGATCATTAAACCACGGAATCCTATTCAAAATAATCATGATCTCAAGTTTGACTAGCAACAGTTATGGATCATATTTAAAGAACTTCCACAAAAGTTTCTTAATGTTCAAATAGTTAAAGAGATGGGAAAAATATTAGGGAAGGTCTTAGAGCTTGACCCTGGAGACGCTAATCCAGTGGATTCAAATGATGTTAGTGGTCTCATAGAGTTGGAGATTAAGAAGCCACTTGTAAGAGGAGTCTTAAGCCAAAATGCAGTTGATTGTACGATACCATTTTATTATCAGAAACAACCACATCAGCTTTGTCCTTGCTTATGATGATGATTGCAAAGATAAGGCAAAAGATGTAAGAGACCTATCCAAGAAGTTGTTCAAGTTCTTAGACAAGATTGTTTATAGCATGCATGACTAGAAATGAGTTCTGGAATTTTAATGAAGTTCCAACTAGAAATTTCTCCTAAAGTGAATAGTAAGAGTAGAAAGGAAAATACGATTTTCTTTGTCGACATGAGGATGGAAATTCTTGCAACTCTATTTACAAAGACAATATCCAAGCTGAGGAAAGTTTATATGCAAATTTTGTTAGAGATGAAGGTCAAAGCGGCGAGGGAGGTTCTATAAGAAGATTTAAAAGAACCAGGGAAAATTAATACTCTAGAGTTAACTCAAACCAGATGCATACCGATTTGGATAAAAGAGATTTGAGTCATCGGCAAATAGATGATACTTATCAGATGAACATGCAAGAAAATGAAGACTGGAAAAGCACATTATCAACTACCAAGAGTCGAATGCATAGAAATTTTTATCTCTTTTCATTTAAAGTTTTTAATTTAATCTTTGATAGCATTCCCATTTCTTTTCATTCCCATTTTAATTGCAAAATAAAAATCACGGCTTGGAGTATACAAGGACTAAGTAACAAATTATCTAGAGACCATCTTAAGAAACAATGGAAATCCTGGCTTTTATTTTCAACTACAACCATGATATCATCTTCATCTCCGAAACAAAACAAATAGTTAAAAAAGCTTCTCTTATGCTAAAATAAATGAGATATCCTAATGTTTGGTGCAATGAAGATAGAAATAAGGTGGGAGGTTTATCTTTACTATGGAAAGATGGGTTGGAGTTAGAGTTCATTCATTCTTCTACATATATGATAATCTTGATCATGAAAAATAGTGCTTCTAATACTGAATGGTTTCTAACTTGTATATATAGTTGTTCTTATGATCATGATAGACAGGAACAATGTGGTTTTATAAATGAGATGAGGAAAAATATGAATGTTCCATGGGTTATCATAGGATACTTTAACTCCACCCTTCACAGTTATGAAACACAGAGCTACTCAATAAATCCCACCCAATTGTCATAAATATTGTTGCTTCATTGGGTCTATTGGATATTCCATATACTTGGTGTCCATTCACATGGTCCAATCATAGAAATCAATTAAACCAAGTCGAACAAGGTTGGATGGAGCGATGCCTTGCTATCTTGGATGCAACTATTTCGATGCTATTCTAAAAAATATCATACCTTGAGTTCAGATCATGCACCAATTCTCTTAAACACCAATCCTCGGAATGAGAACCTAAATAAACCTTACAGATTCTATGAGCACTTTGGTTATCAAATAACACTTGTAAGGAAGAAATCAAAAGGAACTTGAAATGTAAGGAGATGGGTACTTTGCATCTTTCAAATTCACAAACATGTTGAGAGAAACCAAACAAGGGCTAAAGAGATGGAGATGAAAAGAATATGATGATACAGACAAGCAAATAAAGGAAGTTCAAGCTCAGATGCAAAACCTAATGGAGCCGTAACCAGTGTACATGAATGAGTACCAAAGACATCAGAATAAGCTCAAGAATTTATATAAAGTAAAGCATAAAACAACTGACCAACAATCCAATGAGAAAGTCATCCAATATCAAGACAATAACTCAAAGGTGTTCCATGCTCAAGCCAATTACAGAAGAAGGTGCAACCAAATTCACTCCCCTGAAGGATAATGATGAGTGCCAAATAGTGCATATTTATACATCTATTTATTGGCATTTTACTCATCTTTTGCGCTTAGAAATCGAGATATTTTCCCATATTCTCGTGTTTTCTTTGTTTTCAAGAATAAATATTTGTATTAATTAATTTTTTGTTTTTAGGTAATAAATAAAGCTCGGAGAATCGAGGAGCTAAAGAGCGAAGAATTGGAGTCGAGCATCTATGGAGCCGAAAGCGAGCCCGCTCACTCGAGCCATTGAGATCTCCTCGCCTACATCCAACGGTCGCTCCATCACTATACATCACCTCTTGATGCTCCGTGCAACACCAAATCGCTTCAAAAACCGCTTACCATCCTCGACCGTTCAGATCATAGCCACCTCATCCAACGCTCGCTCGGTCTGTCGCATCGTCCGTTGATGTTCGTGCCTCACAGCAAAATTACCTACCCTATACCCCCACTCGAGCAACCCTAGTCTTCTCCTCACTTTCTCTTTCTTCTCTTCTCCTCTGCGGGCAGAGCTCCACCCCCATGCCTTTGCAGAGCCGCACCACTTCCATCTCCTCCACCATGTCGCCTGACACCACGGCCATACCAGCCAACAACTACAAGCAACCACCTTCCCCCTAGCTTCTCTTTATCTCACTCATAGCTTCTTCCCTAGAAGCTATGTCTCGAGATAAAAAGAACTAGGGTTAGGGCTTCGTTCAAATCAATCAATGGAGGGATGACTCGGAAGCACAAGCGAAGAGAGAAGTGATTGAGGGTATGGGTTTGTTTATTTTTCGAATTAAAAAGAAATTAGGGTTTGGTAGTTTTGAGTTCTGCATGTATAAATAAGAGAGGTAGAAGATGATTTTTGCTCACGCACGGGTTGGCAGTGTCATTTAGGTTTAATTTTGTGTTTTAATTTAGTGTGAGGGTTTGAGATGAAACCCTAATTCACAGATTGTGTTTAAACTCGGTTGAAATGTTCTTGTATGCTTAATATTATTAGATAACTTCAATTCTAACACCTCAATGTTTTTCTCTCACGAGTTCATGCCAAGTATGGATTGTAGTTAGGTTCTATCTATGTTGAGTGTGTTCTGACTTTTGTTTCAATTATTAAATGCTAATTCCTTTGATTAGTTATACTTGATTAGATAACTAATGCTCGGGTTAGTACCCTTAGCTGGTATTTGAAGTTTTACATGGAGAAACTCCTTAGTTAAGTGGCGAAATTGACACACGCCCTTAGCTACTATAGGAACAAGACATTTAACTTAGTTGAAAGCACATACTAGGAATTTAGTGGTGGAATTGATAACCCAAACATACCTTTGTCCTTTGTTTACCTTAGTTTAGGTTTATTTCATTACATCTCAGCCGTTTCGGCACAAAAACATCTTATAAACAACCTCTTGTTACTCTGTCACATTAGAACTCAGTGAAGCAGCCTTAGATCACACATCAAAGCACCCCTCGTCTTTGTGGATCGACCCGTACTTGCCGCGTCTCCGATAGACGCCGTGCACTTGCGGTATAACCCGTAGGCCATAAAAATAACCCATCTTTAGGCCAAACAAGGGCTAAAGAGATGGAGATGAAAAGAATATGATGATACAGACAAGCAAATAAAGGAAGTTCAAGCTCAGATGCAAAACCTAATGGAGCCGTAACCAGTGTACATGAATGAGTACCAAAGACATCAGAATAAGCTCAAGAATTTATATAAAGTAAAGCATAAAACAACTGACCAACAATCCAGCGAGAAAGTCATCCAATATCAAGACAATAACTCAAAGGTGTTCCATGCTCAAGCCAATTACAGAAGAAGGTGCAACCAAATTCACTCCCTGAAGGATAAAAATGGAGATTGGAGGAGCACAAGAGAAGATACTTCAAAGATCTTAAGAGATCATTTTCAAGAAATTGCCAAAACTTCAAACCCAACTGAAGATCCAGAAGTCATCAACCTAATTACTCTTTGCATTCTCGAAGATGAGATCCAAAGTCTAGTTGAAATACCTGCGATAAAGAGATAAACAGAATGTATGTCAAATAAAATCTTGGGCAGCTCCAGTCCGAGATGGCTTCCAGGCGGGATTCTATCAACAAAATTGGGAGATAGTTGGTGTGGATGTAATCAAGATGGTGCAAGAATTCTTCAAGAATGGTAAATTTATCTAAGAACTGAATCATACTTTTCAAACTCTCATTCCGTAGAATAACTGCAATCAAACACCTTCAGACTTCATGCCAATAAGTCTCTGCAATATATCTTATAAAATCATCTCAAAAATCTTGACTAATAGACTGAAACCCATACTTCACAAGATCATATCCCCATGGCAAGCAGCTTATGTACCTGAAAGAAATATAATGGATAACACTATTATTGCTCATGAAGTTACACAATATATGAAGTATACAAAAGCCTTCTATGGGTCTGTAGCTGACAAACTGGATATGTTAAAAGCATTTGACAGAATGGAGTGGAAATCCATTATCAATGTTCTAACAAGGTTGGGATTCTCAGAGAAATGGTGTCAGCTGGTCAATCAATGTATATCTACTTGTTGATGGTGGTTTTTAGCTTAGGGTTAAAATCGTAAAACACTAAACCCTAGCAGACAGTGATGTCACAACATTTAAAGTAACAAGTATTTACTAGGCACATTTACTGAAACCTTTAATGTGTCCCTAAATAATTACCGGGGTATCTTTTTCAAATTAGGGTTACGACAAGCCAAACCCTAATTCCCACATGTGCCAATGGCAAACCATGCCAGCCACACTGACCGCGCCAAAGCATGCCAACCATGCTCGCCGCACCTCTGTGCCAATGACAAATCATGCCAGCCATACCGACCGCGCCAAAGCATGCCAACCATGCTAGCCGCACCTCTGTGCCAATGGAAAATCATGCCAGCTACACCGACCGCGCCAAAGAATGCCAACCATGCTCGCCGCACCTCTGTGCCAATGGAAAATCATGCCATCCGCACCGACCGCGCCAAAGCATGCCCACATTGCTAGCTATACCTCTGTGCCAATGGCAAATCATGCCAGCCACACCGACCGCGCCAAAGCATGCCAACAATGCCGCACCTCTGTGCCAATGGAAAATCATGCCAGCCACACCGACCACGCCAAAGCATGCCAACCATGCTCGCCGCACCTCTGTGCTAATGGAAAATCATGCCAGCCACACCGACCGCGCTAAAGCATGCCAAACATGCTCGCCGCACCTCCGTGCCAAACGAAAATCATGCCAGCCACACCTCCTGCGCCATGCCAAATGCACCTCGCCATGGCCCCATGCCGCGCCACCATACTGGCCTTGACTACGCGGCTATCAAAACGAAGGCGTATAACAATCAACGGTTGCCCTTCATTCCCAGGAGAAAATCCTGGCCGTCTAAGGTTACCAAACGACCTTTGCCCCAAAACCCTAGCTTGGTCACGCACCTAGCCCAAGATAGTCACGCCATGCGCCTATGGCGAACACTTGGCCCCACATGCCAAGCCAAACGAAACCTAGCCAAGCTAGTTGCGCCATGCCAAACGCACCTTGCCTTGGCCCTAGCCATGCTAGTCACATCATGCCAAGCCAAACACCCTTGCCTTGGCCCTTGCCACGCCATACGCCCATGGAAAACCCATGGACCCACATGCCAAGCCAAAATTGTACCTAGCCAAAGCTAGCCACGCCCAAGGCGAAACCTTGGCCCCACATGCCAAGTCTAACCCTAACCGCGCCACCACGTTGGCCATCACTACGCGGCTACCAAAACGAAGGCGTTCAACAATCAGCGGTTGCCCTTCAATCCCAGGGGCTAATCCTAGCCATCCAAGGTTACCAGATGACACATGGTAACCTTTGGCCCGAAAACCTAAGTTGGGCAAACTAAACCTAGCCAAGCTAGTCGCGCCATGCCAAACACACTTTTCCTTGGCCCTAGCCATGCTAGTCACATCATGCCAAGCCAAACGCCCTTGCCTTGGCCCTGGCCACGCCATACGCCCATGGCGAACCCTTGGCCCCACATGCCAAGCCAAACCAAACCTAGCCAAGCTAGCCGCGCCATGCCAAACACACCTTGCCTTGGCATTAGCCATGCTAGTCACATCATGCCAATCCAAACGCCCTTACCTTGGCACTAGCCACGCCATACGCCCATGGCAAACCCTTGGCCCCACATGCCAAGCCAAACTCGCAACTAGCCAAAGCTAGCCACTCCCAAGGCGAACCCTTGGCCTCACATGCCAAGTCTAACCCTAGACGCGCCACCTTGTTGGCCCTCACTACGCGGCTACCAAAACGAAGGCGTGCAACAATCAACGGTTGCCGTTCAATCCCAGGAGAAAATCCTAGCCATCCAAGGTTACCAGACGACACATGGTAACCTTTGGCCCGAAAACCTAAGTTTGGCCATGCCAACGGCATGCCAACTTAGCCGCGCCACCACATTGGCCCTCACTACACAGCTACCAAAACGAAGGCGTGTAACAATCAACGGTTTCCCTTTAATCCCGGGGAGAAAATCCTAGCCATCCAAGGTTACCAGACGACACATGGTAACCTTTGGCCCGAAAAACCTAAGTTTGGCCACGCCAAACCTTGCTGTGCCAACGGCATGCCAACTTAGCCGCGCCACCAAGTTGGCCCTCACTACACGGCTACCAAAACAAAGGCGTGCAACAATCAACGGTTACCCTTCAATCCCAGGATCAAATCCTATCCATCCAAGGTTACCAGACGACACATGGTAACCTCTAGCACGAAAACCTAAGTTTGGCCACGCCAAACCTTGCCATGCCAACGGCATGCCAATCTAGCCGCGCCACCACGTTTGCCCTCACTACGCGGTTGCCAAAACAAAGTCGTGCAATGATCAATGGTTGCCCCTCCTCTCAAGATGCAAGATCTCGACCATTGAAGGTCACCGGTGGCAAGTTTCTCGAGCTTGACTTGCCAAGCCACAACAACGTGCTACATGTTTTCCAAAACATTCGATACATCAACACAAACCGGGGATCCTCTTTGGGTATTGGTTTGGCGGTCTACAGCGTGCGGGGTACACTACGCCCGTCATAAGTAAGTGTCATAAGGGTGAGGCGGTTAGTAAATACAGGAAGTTATGTGTGAAACGTTCATGGGACATAAAGCACATGCGTTAACGACTTTATGGGACATCAATCCCATAACGTTAGCAGTTTCATGAAAACCAATTTCATGCGTTAACCACTTTATGGAACATCAATTTTATGCATACGGTTATCACCTCCTCCCATTTACTTCCCCACTCCTTAATGAGACCAGGTTACGTTTTTACTCCGACTTGTATAAATAGGTATTACCTATTTCCATTGGACAACAAGTTCATATGGGAGATACAACACTCAGAAATATTTACTTGCTAGCTCATCTTGTTAGCTCTCTTACTTTTCGATAACAAGTCGTAGTAACCCAACTACTCCTCCGTAATCAACTATTCTCGGTCTCACCACTTTCCTTGCTTCCCTCCCAAAACCAACCCATTCTCCTCCACTTTGTGACCGAAGCAAGTCCTGGAACGGCCATTTCTTGGTTTAGACCGGACTTGTACAGATTGATCTCTCGAATCTAAAGTACTCCTTGCAGTACATTTTTAGGGTTTAAATTGTTTCTCACCTGCACCCGCAATTCGAAATCAGGAGAAACCATTTTTACCTACAAACAATTGGTGACCACAAGTGGGATATTGATCTTTCGGTTACAATGTCAAATTTTCAATCCTCGATCTCATTCTTCGACGAAGACATCGTAACAGTAGTGGAAAAAAATCCGCTCATGGATTGACTCGGCTACAGAGACGTGCCCTATACGATCCGCTCAGGATCGACGACTCAGTCACCAGACGACCCGCTTACTAGTCATGACACCGCAAGGGGCGACTGGGGACTTCCTAGAGGTTAAAAGCAAACGATCCACCCAGGCATCGACGACTCGATTATCAAGTGACTCAGAGATGACTGGGGACTTTCCACATCATGGCGGTGCTTCCCACAAAACTCGGACTTACACCCGGAAGATTCATTTTTCTTCAGGAGATCCAGAAAACCGAGTAAGTCTTTCCTAGACAAAATACATGGTCTACTACTTCAAATCTTTACAGAGATAATAAAAACCGATAGCCATATTGTTCCCATGCTTTCCATCATCATGCAATATTCACGTTTTCACAACTTTCCCAGATGATTTGTTATTTACACTTCCAATTCAGACATTAGCATATCAAAAAAAAAAAAAAAAAAAAAACCATTATTCCAAAATAATCCAAAACTCATATAAAAAGCAATCATCTATCAATCCAAAAACCAAAACCAGGCGTCTCATTTGCCTTTCAAAAAAAAAAAAAACCCTAAAGATAAGAGGTCCAGAAGATAGATATATATTCGAGGGAAATTTTCCAACCGTGGCTTGCTCCTTTTGGCAAAGGCTTCCCTCGTGCTTTGGAGAGCCGCGCGCGCCCTTTTAATTTTCAGCCTCTGCACAACTTCTTGAATTCCGCTTCACCGCTTCTTCATCATGTCCGCGGAAAGACCTTCAATTTGCTCTCCACCAACGACCTTTCAACATCGGAGAGACCTTCAATGAACCAAGGGATGTTGAATTCGAAGCCCACACACATGTCACGATGGAACTTCCATCTCAAGATTACATCCTCAGAAATTGTATGACCAGTCACGTTGCACATCTCATCAATCGAAGACAAGGCTTCCTCCACATGCTTAACCAACGCATGTCGACTAGTGATCTTGTTAGTCGTGGAAATGTGACCATAGCTTTCCCAAATCTTGGTGTACAATATCTCATATTTAGCTGGCACGCTAAATCCACCAATCAACACATGACCTGGGAAAGGGGCCAGATACGGAGGATTGAAGGTGGCACTGCAAATCGAATCAAAGAATCTGGCGGGAGATCCCTAACTACGATTTCACCCCCCGAAGTGCTCTCCTCCACCTGAGTCACGGCAGCACCCTCGGGACGATGAATCTCCATGCCCAAGCCGCTAGTTGGCACAGTTTCCGCAGTGGGAAGTACGGTTACGCCTTTACTCTGGTGGTCTTCCACTTCAAGATCATACCCAGAAACGGTTTCCTCCTAAAAATCAGAATTTAGTTTTACTGCAAAAAAAAAAAAAAAAAAAGAGGGGAAAGAAGAAAAACAAGCAGGGGACTCACCAATTCAGCCAGGACGACTAGACGAAGATTCAAAGCGCTATCGGAAGAATTGCTCTCGTCACCACTAGACCACGAACTCTTATCCTTTTCGAGTTCCGCGTCATCATGGGTAGGCTACAACGCCGCTCTCTGTCTCGAAAAATGATGTTTTATTTGCTCGCAAGTTTGGCAAAGACGTTCGTACTACGAGACCACGGACGAGAATACAAGGGCGCATTCTCGGAAAGGAACAAGGAAATAAACGATCCAGGCCAAGGTCAAGAGGAGAGTCGTACGTACCCGCATATTGGATGAACTAAAATTCGGCAGAACCGTGGAGTTTGACTGAAAGCCGCCCGCACGATCTTTAGATCTCCGTTCCTTCACCTGGGGACTATCTGCATTTGGACTAACGGATTTTTTCTTGGGATCCCTCGAAAGTGGATGTTCCGCTAAAACCGTAAGAGAAGGCTTATCCGACGATTTCTACCACATCATTCACGAATCCATGAATAGCAAGAAACTCATCCCGCCAAAATATGTTGTATTTAGAGGTCGTTGATGGATTCCGTTCCGCGAGGAAAGACAGACTTTTACCCGACACAACAGCACTAGAATCGAGAACAGTTGATAACGGGATTTCTTGGACAACCGGCTGCAAACAAGTGGGACCCCTTGGTCGAAACCCATATGTCGAGCAGCCCTATCAACATTATAAGAGATCGCTTTGCAAGCTCCTCGAAAAAAAGATGGTACGTGGCCAGGCGTGCAACTACGGATGAATACCATCTCTACAACGCTCAGGCCCTCCTCATCGAAAGACAAAGACATATTCTAAGTAGGAGCAAAGGTACTAATCTGAGTTATGGATGCATGCACCGGAGCCCATGGACGAAAATTAACCGCATACAAGTTGTCAAGAAACTTAATCAGTTTCGGACCAGTTTTTCGGCGCCTGTTCGACCAACGCAGTATTCTGTAGCCACCCCAAGACTCAGGAAGTATAGCCAACGGTTTCGGGGCATACTTCTCAAAATGCTCCCACAACCATTCTTGGAGAAAGGCGGCATGAACATACGCATCCACTTTCATATGGCCGTTCGAGGCGCGCATGTTCGAAACCAGCTGATCCAGGTGTGCATACAGAGAACAAAGAAACAAACCACCGAGGGGGAGAGCGACGCCCTTTGCTAATTTTATGGCAAATGTGATAAGTTCCTGTCTTATCTCTCTCTTTCCCGAGCCGTCGTCAAAAATATCCCTGGATAGCCAAAGAGCCAAGAACACCGCGACACGAAGTACGCTATTCTTCTGGTTCGACTCCAACTCGTCAGGAAACCACTGAGACACCCACCATTCATAAAAGCACTTCGTCTCGTTTTCCTTCCGAACGAATCCATTTGACTTCGCAACCGGGGTGGCGCGAATTTCTTCTTCATCTGCAGACAGCCTGACGTCGAGGTTTCCAATTACAGGAAGATTTAGCAGCACAACCACGCTCTCCAAAGAAATGGTCATTTCGCCCCACCTGCATATGTCTGTATGGGTGTCTGGACACTATCTGGAAACAAAAGCAACCAACCCTGGGATGTATTTTGTGACGGACCGGAAAATTACGCCTTTGGCGCGTTGCCCCGCAGGCCGTAATCTCCCCGGTGCGCCATGATGAAGCTACGATCCGGGACTCAAAGCTAGGCAAATGCACGTCCAATTGCCCTTGCAAGCATGCTCGTGGAGCATGACGCAGCCTAACTTAGCTTCCACACCGTTCCAACTTACCCTTGTCGCATAAAGGGTTTAAGGCCATAAGGCCAATGCCAATGCATTTTCATGCGTCTCTGGCTTTACCTTTACGTAGGGAATTCATAAATGAATTTCCTAGCTAGCTGAGCAACCGTCATTGTCCAGGCATAAGCCTTGGACTTTGGCGTAGGCCGCACCAAGCCCTTGCCATTTCCTACGTTAACTCGCTTACCAACTCTTTATAACTTGATAGGAAGTATGAGCATCCACTTACGGGCATGCAACTAAGCCTCATCAAGTCGGCCACAATCATCTCTTGCGTCGAGCTACCGAGCTTAGATGATATGAGGGCCAATGTCTTTGGACCGGCAATGCTTGCAACTCATTGCGGCTGCCTACGTACCCTTCCCTACTCTAAAGGGATCAAGCACGTGGGCACCGTAGTTCATCCGCGAAGGGACGAGAAAATTAAACCAAATCGTTTGCAAGGTTTGTGGCCCTAGCAAAAACGGTAATGGCTTTGGTCCGTATAGGCCATTCCGCCAAGATGCATAATGATTATGCATCATCGGGTCCTCGCCGTGGCATAGTGATGCCAACGCATCAAATACCCTCTTCGAAGGCTACGCAACTATAAATGAGCCTTAGGCATCATTTATGCTCTTAAACTAAGCTATGAAGCTTACTTGGTACATAGTCCGCATATGCACCTTCAACCAACTACCCCTCCCTATATATGTCTTAATGGAATTTCTACAAGTATGAAAAGGGGAGCATATTGACATGCTTCACTATTCATGGCCGTTGCCATGAATTTCTGAATGACCGGCAATGATTGCCGAGTTTCCGTTCTGTTGCACAATGATTGTGCACCACTCGTTCCGTCTGCTGCACAATGATTATGCGACATTCTCTTTGGCATATCGCACAATGATTATGCAATGTTCTCTCGACCAGACCCTCTCGGTCGATGCACAATGATTGTGCGATATTGGTTGTTGGCCAATAACTCTCATAATGCGCAATGATTACGTTTTGTAAGCTCAAGGCCACCTACCCAATGGCCTAATGCATCATGATGATGCAACATTGTCCCTTGGCAAAATGCCAAAACATAATACGCCATTTTTGGCGCGGTATTGGCCCTAACCCAATCCACCTTTTTCACGCTGCGGAAGCTTTGGATGAAGCTTCATCACAAGCAAATGTCGTATCTTTTAGCATGCGCCATGCTAAAAACACGGGGTGTTACATATTTCCTAATCTGAAGTCTGCGGAAGAATGCGTCGACAATCTGCGCCCGAGTCAAATTGATATTTACTGGGTTCTGATCCATCATAAATCGCGTCAATTTCTCAAAGGAGCGCAACGGACTCGCAGGGATTTTACAGTCGATAGAAGAGGCACGATATTCTTTCCTCTCGAAGGCAAAACCTTATTACGCCTCCCTGGCCGAACCGATCGATCCTCTCCTTCGCTTTCGGGCCGGTCGAAGGATCGGCACGTATTGGGGATGGTTCCTCCAAATCGTGACGATGCCGTGAAGAACTCGTCATCTATGTTTGGCTTGGAATTACTCCCATCCCTCGGTCCGCTTGAAACTGTTGACATCTTAACCAAAACTCTCTTACTTTGTTTTCACCACTGCGATAGCTACAATGGAACAAGAAGAACAGAATTATTACATAAAGCGTTTAGAAATTATTCTATTGGACGCAAGGGAGCGCCTCGGGCACAAACTAATTGGTTTCAAAGTCCTTTCGTGCATACGCGAAAGTGGGGACTGTCAGATTCTGCATCACCACTACATGCAGTCAGAAACTCGCGCTCAACCAGATAGACGCGCCCAAAAAAAA
Source organism: Papaver armeniacum (assembly GCA_023531295.1). NCBI lineage: Eukaryota > Viridiplantae > Streptophyta > Magnoliopsida > Ranunculales > Papaveraceae > Papaver > Papaver armeniacum. Next base: position 47,675 of record JAJJWW010014164.1, read on the forward strand.
GGAGGGGACCATGCCCACGGCCACACCAAAACAAGGAGTAAACCCTAAAAACTAGGTTTTCGTAGGAAAAGGATGGCAAATTACTATCGCATGCTTACCCTACACAACGAGTTGAGGCGGTCAACATTACTATGGTATTCATGCCCAAGTACTACTATGAGCGCGTGCAATACATACTTGTGGCTAGGATTCACACCAACATGTTCTACAAGGTCATAAAGAGGTACGCCTACAACTAGGGTTTTCACCAACACAAGAAAAAAAAAAAAAAAGCAAGTCACATAGGAAATCTTAGGAAGACATACCTAATCCGCTCACCCGTTTCACCGCTACCAAGCAACAAAGAAGAAACAGAGAAGGGCGTGAATCAAAGGGAGAGGCCGACCATCCTTTTTATAGGCGTGATACTTGGGAGTTGGAACAAGAAAACGATTTCCAATTTTGATCCAAGGAAGGAAAAGAGGAAACCGGTCCCGCAAAGACCAATTTCCATGTCCAAGACCATTCACGCTACACCACGGCCCCACCACGCCTAGCCTCCATTGCACGTTCCACCATGCCATTGTCGCGGCCCCCCCCTGCCAAGCCATTTGCTCCATTGTCGCGGCCCCACCACGCCTAGTCGTCCTGGTACGTCTCGTCTTGCCAAGGCCACACTATGCCAAGCCTCATACTCCACTGTCTCGACCTTATCATCCATTTGCATTTGCCTCTCCAAGACCACGTCACCTCTTGGCCCCTCGAGCCAAGCCGTCCACTTGCGTCGCCTTCCAAGACCAGCGCCTCATTTGCCTTGGAGATGTACGACCGGACCAAGCCGGTAACTTTCATCTCACCACTCTACGGTTTGCATTCCAAAGTACAACTTACGTAGGGCCGCCAACATGGGAAGCCAAAACTCTCTATACCACTCAAAAGGTTAGTCGGATTCTCCTGACCATCTTTGCAATAATTTACACCTCGACTCCGTTCTTGTCTGTCACCATCATATGCTTACCTCGCAACAAGGCACATGTTCCGAGCTAAGCAAGGGACTTAATGTTGATTGTGGTTTTTAGCTTAGGGTTAAAATCGTAAAATACTAAACCCTAGCAGACAGTGATGTCACAACATTTAAAGTAACAAGAATTTACTAGGCACATTTACTGAAACCTTTAATGTGTCCCTAAATAATTACCGGGGTATCTTTTTCAAATTAGGGTTACGACAAGCCAAACCCTAATTCCCACGTGTGCCAAAGGCAAACCATGCCAGCCACACCAACTGCGCCAAAGCATGCCAACCATGCTCTCCGTACCTATGTGCCAATGGAAAATCATGCCATCCACATCGACCGCGCCAAAGCATGCCAACCATGCTAGCCGCACCTCTGTTCCAAAGGAAAATCATGCCAGCCACACCGACCTCGCCAAAGCATGCCAACCATGCTAGCCGCACCTATGTGCCAATGGAAAATCATGCCAGCCACATCGACCGCACCAAAGCATGCCAACAATGCTAGCCGTACCTCTGTGCCAATGGCAAATCATGCCAGCCACACCGACCGCGCCAAAGCATGCTAACCATGCTCGCCGCACCTTTGTGCCAATGGCAAATCATGCTAGCCACACCGATCGTGCCAAAGCATGCCAACCATGCTCATTTGTACCTCCGTGCCAATGGAAAATCATGCCAGCCACACCTACTGCGCCATGCCAAACGCACCTCGCCATGGCCCCAACCGCGCCACCATACTGGCCTTCACTACGCGGCTATCAAAACGAAGGCGTGCAACAATCAATGGTTGCCCTTAATTCCCAGGAGCAAATCCTGGCCGTCTAAGGTTACCAAACGACCTTTGCCCCAAAACCCTAGCTTGGTCACGCACCTAGCCTAAGCTAGTCACGCCATGAGCCTATGGGGAACCCTTGGCCCCACATGCCAAGCCAAACTAAACCTAGCCAAGCTAGCCGCGCCATGCCAAACGCACCTTGCCTTTGCCCTAGCCATGCTAGTCACATCATGCCAAGCCAAACGCCCTTGCCTTGGCCCTAGCCACACCATACGCCCATGGCAAACCATTGGCCTCACATACCAAGCCAAAATCGCACCTAGCCAAAGCTAGCCACGCCCAAGGCGAAACCTTGTCCCCACATGCCAAGTCTAACCCTAACCGCGCCACCACGTTGGCCCTCACTACGCGGCTACCAAAACGAAGGCGTGCAACAATCAGCGGTTGCCCTTCAATCCCAGGAGCAAATCCTAGACATCCAAGGTTACCAGACGACACATGGTAACCTTTGGCCCGAAAACCTAAGTTAGGCCAAACCAAACCTAGCCAAGCTAGCCGCGCCATGCCAAATGCACTTTTCCTTGGCCCTAGCCATGCTAATCACATCATTCTAAGCCAAACGCCCTTGCGTTGGCCTTAGCCACGCCATACGCCCATGGCGAACCCTTGGCCCCACATGCCAAGCCAAACCAAACCTAGCCAAGCTAGCCGCGCCATGCCAAACACACCTTGCCTTGGCCCTAGCCATGCTAGTCACATCATGACAAGCCAAACGCCCTTGACTTGGCCCTAGCCACGCCATACGCCCATGGAAAACCCTTGGCCCCACATGCCAAGCCAAAATCGCACATAGCCAAAGCTAGCCACGTCCAAGGCGAACCCTTGGCCCCACATGCCAAGTTTATCCCTAGCCGCGCCACCTTGTTGGCCCTCACTACGCGGCTACCAAAACGAAAGCGTGCAACAATCAACGGTTGCCCTTCAATTCCAGGAGAACATCCTAGCCATCCAAGGTTACCAGACGACACATGGTAACCTTTGGCCCGAAAACCTAAGTTTGGCCACGCCAACAACATGCCAACTTAGCCGCTCCACCACGTTGTCCCTCACTACACGGCTACCAAAACGAAGGCGTGCAACAATCAACGGTTGCCCTTCAATCCCAGGAGAAAATCCTAGCCATCCAAGGTTACCAGACGACACATGGTAACCTTTGGCCCGAAAACCTAAGTTTGGCCACGCCAACGGCATGCCAACTTAGCCGCGCCACCACGTTGGCCCTTACTACACGACTACCAAAACAAAGGCGTGTAACAATCAACGGTTGCCCTTAAATCCCAGGAGCAAATCCTAGCCATCCAAGGTTACCAGACGACACATGGTAACCTCTGGCACGAAAACCAAAGTTTGGCCACTCCAAACCTTGCATGCCAACGGCATGCCAATCTAGTCGCGCGCCACCACGTTGGCCCTCACTACGCGCGGCTACCAAAACAAAGGCGTGCAACGATCAACGGTTGCCCCCTCCTCTCAAGATGCAAGATCTTGACCGTCGAAGGTCACTAGGTGGCAAGTTTCTCGAGCTTGACTTGCCAAGCCACAACAACGTGCTACATGTTTTCCAAAACATTCGAGACATCAACACAAACTGGGGGATCCTCTTTGGGTATTGGTTTGGCGGTCTACAACGTGTGGCGTACACTACGCCCGTCATAAGGAAGTGTCATAAGGGTGAGGCGGTTAGTAAATACGGGAAGTTATGTGTGAAACGTTCATGGGACATAAAGCACATGCGTTAACGACTTTATGGGATATCAATCCCATAACGTTAGCAGTTTCATGAAAACCAGTTTCATGCGTTAACCACTTTATGGAACATCAATTCCATGCATACGGTTATCACCTCCTCCCATTTACTTCCCCACTCCTTAATGAGACCAGGGTACGTTTTTACTCCGACTTGTATAAATATGTCTTACCTATTTCCATTGGACAACAAGTTCATACGGGAGATACAACACTCGAAATATTTACTTGCTAGCTCACCTTGTTAGCTCTCTCACTTTTCTGATAACAAGTCGTAGTAACCCAACTACTCTTCCGAATCAACTATTGGTCTCACCACTTTCCTTGCTTCCCTCCCCAAAACCAACCCATTCTCCTCCACTTTGTGATTGAAGCAAGTTTGGGAACGGCCATTTCTTGGTTTAGGCCGGACTTGTACAGATTGATCTCTCGAATCTAAAGTACTCCCTTGCAGTATATTGTTTAGGGTTTAAATTGTTTCTCACCTGTGCACCCGCAATTACCGAAATTAGCAGAAACCATTTTCACCTACAAACACTACTAAAACCATCTCTATACTTCTTAATGACTCTCCAATTGAAACAATATATCCTTCAAGGGGTCTTTGGCAAGGTGACAATAACTCATCTCCATACTTATTTATCATCTGCATGGAAGGATTTAGTAGAATGTTACAGTCATCTATTCAAAATAAAGACATAATGTCCATCTATCCAGCTACAAATGGTCCCCCAATATCCCATTTATTCTTCGCAGATGACTGCATATTGTTCTCCACAGCTAAGGCCAATTCTCTAAGTAATCTCAAACATATAATTCAAAATTTCTGTGAAGTTTCTAGTCAGATGGTGAATCTTAATAAATCAAGTGTTCATTTCAACAAAAGATCGAGTGATGCAACAGAGGAAGATATTTGCAGTATGCTTGGAATGAAGGTGACGCCACTTGAAGAGAAATACTTGGGAATAAATCTGTTTATGGGAAGAAACAAATCAAAATGTTTCAGTAATATTCAAGAAAAGATTTAGAACAGATTAATCCAGTGCGAATCAGGGATGATCAATCAAGAAGGAAAAAGCACACAAATACAATTTGTTACCAATTCCATGGCTACATAATGTGTTATGGAAGTACAACATTTTATTAGTTGTAATGATAAATTAGTTGATGCATAAACCAAAATATGGCTATATAATGTGTTGTGGATCCTTTGTTGTGGTTTGCATAATGTCTATGAAATAAACTTTTGAAAATTGTGCCTAAAATGATAAACACCTCCGAATTTTTCGTAAAAACTTTAAATTTGATATTGTTGTTTGTACTCATTGTGTATATCTCTTTAAAATCTTTGGAACGAAATAAAATTTGTAAAATCCAAGGCACAGATTTTTAGATATGTTATATTCTAGTTTGCTTGCCAATTATACCCCTTAAAAATATCTAATATCATTTGTTTGCCCTTCCTATTCGGTTTATTTACGAAAGTGTCAAAAAAAAAAATTGATTCTGGGGGGCAGTGTCGTCCTTTCATCGTTGAACCAAATTCATGTCAAATTGGAAGAAAAAAAACTAAATTATGCTTCACATTGATACAAAGCCACTATATATAGGGTCCTCCCTCCTTTGCTCGGTCGACCCAACAAACACCAATGATTAACAAAATATTCAGTTACATTTCTCTTTCTTCATATTCTCTCTATGTTGAGATGTATCTATGTTTTCGAAGGACGCTGTCCCAGTATGTAGATCGTACCATTTCGTAAAATAATGGTAACTGCAACCAAGCGAATAAAACCATAGGACAACAACTAAAGGGTGCTATTGGAATTGTTGCTTGTGCAAATCTGTCTCCGACCACGATGTATAGTGATGCACCAAAAGCTACCAATATCGCGTCCATTGATATAAAAAGGGCTGAAAGACCTATGATCAACTTTTGTGGTAGAGACCTGAGAAAATCTATTTCTGCATATCGCGAAGTATATATAGTTAAGAGCAATCGCAATGGTGGGCGACTAAACTCAAATAGTTGGTTGAGAACGAGACGTAGTGGGACGTCTTATCGACCAAATCCCGGACTAAACCCAAATCCAGACTATATTTGGTCGGGGACCAAAGACTAAACCCAAATATAGTCGAGCGTTGATATAATGTTCGCCCCAAAACTAGGCGAACTTAAAGTTTCTGCGCCACGGGGATAAAGTTTACGCCCCTGGGCGGGATAAAGTTTACGCCCCTTTTTTTTTTTTTTTTTCTTTGGTGGGCGTTGATATAATGTACGCACTGGTGTGGGCGTAAACTTTATGTTCGCCCACATCAGCGTACATTATATCAACGCCCATTTTTTTTTTAGTCGGGCGAACATAAAGTTTACACCCCACACCAGGCGAACTTATACTTTACGCCCCACCAAATTTAGTCTTCTACGACTGTGTCACAGCACGGACTAAACTCAAATTTTGGTCTTTTTTTCCCTCTTTGGTCTTTGGTTATACTCGCACCACTACAGTGGCTCTAAAAACATTAGTGCTAAGGTGATTGAAGCAAAGAGGGCTAAGGCATCTGCTACGACGAACGCGGTAAAAGAATTTTTCTCCTAAGAAAACTGGGGTGCCATTCTTAGTGCTATTAGTATCACTGATATTACCTCCGGGAACAGTAAATGCAGCTGCAAATGCCACCGTTGCAATTAGAGCAGCTACTATCATGCACGACCCAGAGGTATCTTTCATCCAATCCTCTCCTTTCTTTAGCAAATCCTTGTGTTCCACTTGAAATATAAACTGAGCAGTATCTCCATTCTTATTCCTCTGCCACCTATCCTACATCATACCTTCCACCCCCTGAATGAAGTAAAATTGCTCATGAGGTACGCATATCCCATGTGGGACTAATCTCTTAGGCTTGGGTCGAGCCAAATCCCCAACAGTGTTTCCTTGCAGTCGAGGCCCATCGGTGAAGCGAACCAAACAGCCTTGTGCAAAAGGGCGTTCAAGCAACGAAAGGTTTGATATGACGTCATCTAACCAGGAATTAACCTCAGTTATCCACCATTTGAGGTTTTGAAGATTTCGTTTCCTTCTTTTGCTCTAGTGACTGCCTGTGCTCCAAACTTCTTTATCTGTTGTCGCCATTAGAAATTGAATTTCTACTAGTGTTTAACCCGTGCGTTGTACTGAGCTTAAGTTTATCATGCCAATGTTATAGTATTGGGTTACTTAATTTGAGTGAAATGTGACTTAATTGTTTAAGTTGATGGTGGTGTGATTGAAGTTAAAAATCTATCTTGTTAATCTAGGACATGGGTTTGACGGTAACAATCATGGCAACTTTGTCTAGAATCTAGATGGAGGCCAGTTTCAACTTAATTAAAACAGAAAGCATAGATGTACCGAAGAATAAGTACCGCAGTGGGCACAGTGTGAGAGGAGGGGTGGGACCCATTTCTACCCACCCCTATCCCAATGCACAGAGTGCTTCCTATGGTCGTGTGATTCGATTCGGTGCACTGCTCGGTGCTTAACATCGGTACGTCTATCAAAGCTCTAATTAAATAGTCAAGTAGCGGTTTACTTAACTTTCTACAACTCAAACTGTTATGGACCTTAGAGCAACTGCAGTGGGCGACTAAACCCATTTATTTGGTCTCTGAACCAGGCGTAGTGGGACGGACCATCGACCAAATCCCAGACTAAATGAACAGTGGGCGATTATATTTGGTCGGCGACCAAGACCAAACCCAAATTTTAGTCGAGCGTTGATATAGTGTTCGCCCCACACCAGGCGTTGATATAGTATTCGCCCCACACCAGGCGGACGTAAAGTCTACGCCCACAAAGAAAGCGTAGTTTATACCCCGCCTGATATATATATATATTTTTAATTTATTGTGGGGCGGGGTTTATACCTCGCCCCACTCAAAAATTTAGAATATGTGTATGGGGCGTGGATTATACCAACGCCCCATTTATTTTTTTTTATTTTTTTATTTTTTTCTTTTCTTAAGTTTTTGCACCAGGGCGAACGTATACCCTCGCCCCATCGGAGCGAACGTATACTTCACGCCCACACCGGGCGAACGTATAGTTTACGCTCCACCAAAATTTAGTCTTCCTCCCACTGCGTCACTCAACGGACTAAACCCAAATTTAGTCTTTTTTTCCCCTCTTTGGTCTTTGACTCTTTGGTTATACTCACACCACTGCAGTTGCTCTTATGGTCCTTTTACAAAATATCGAATTTTTGCAGCTAAACTAAAACGCAGTGGGTTGACCTTAACCCAAAAACTAGAATGCAGTGGTAAGACAAGAAATATCAACACATAAGCACATTGGTCAAGACTGCAACACTTATCGGGTCTTTTCGGTGAGTGTTATTGTGATTAACGTCAAAAATGAAAACAAATTTCTCCCCTTTCTTCTGGAACCATTTTTTTTTTTTGGGACCATGGTTCTGTTTTTAGTAAGACATTTAGAAGTAAATCTAGGTCATCCCTTATCTAGATATTTCTATTAATATCTAAATTACCCTCCTGATTAATTTTGGGTAATGATTAGTTAGTGTTAATAATAGTTAGTGTAATGATTAAGTTAAAGATAATTAGTGAGATTAAAAAATCAGATGTTTTTTTTTTTATAAAGAAGTAGAATTATGATTAAGTTGCCATGCCTCTGCCTGGTGCCTGAGTCTCGCCTTGATGGTTTTGCCCGCTGTCCTCTTGTCGGGAATCCGTCATTCCTTCTTGTGCAATAGATCCCGCTATGGCCCGGTTCCTGAGAATCCTACCCGTCCTGGAGGTGCTCGCCATCACCTTCAGTGTTACTCTTGTGCCTCGGCTCGCCCGTCCCTACCTACGTCAGCAAAGTACACAGCACTTACTTCGAACTTTTTTCGAAAAGGTTAAGGATGAAGTACAGCAATTCTGCTGTGTAGGGTGGAAAAAGTTTTTGTAGTACAATTCCATTTATGCTAGCGTGTTGATCTCAACAATCAAGTGGTTTTGACCGTAAAGGACAATCTTTGAAAAGCTGTCTCGACACATCGCTTTCGGTACTTTCTCTATGCATTAATCATTATTTGTCCTAACATTCCTAGTGCCAGAAGTCATTAATCATCCGTACGTTAGATCGGAAGATTTATTTCTTGGCTATGGTTAATAATAAACCTTCACCAGCTGTTGCGCTGACGGTCTACCTATACGGATTACCGGAAATCCCCGAAGACAGTTGTACCGTAGGATTCCTTTGGTTTTCTACTGATGCTGTGAGGCTTTTAGTGTAGGATCAAGATGAGACTTATTAACGAAGCACTCACTATACTCCTTCCAGCCGTAGTTTCCGAAAAACTAAACTCGATGACTTCGCGTTAGTCTTGCCTCCACCACCATTGTACTTTATCTAACTCACTAAGAAGGTTTAAACGGCGAAATAACGTTTCAATTTGGATTCTACTGATCATCAAAGATGATCCATTCGGGAGCTTTGAGGTGTTATAACGGTTAACTTAGATCGAAGACGAGACGATCTTTACTCAAGAGGCTTAACTCAACAGAAGACACTTAACTCGACGTAAGAAGATTAATCAAACTTTTCCGACCGAAATCACTCACTCATAAGGTAAGAAACCTCATGGTACTTACTCGACGAAATTAAGACGGTGAAGATAACTAAACAAGTTTTTCCTTTTAAACTAAAATTCCGTGAGCTTTTCAAGGATTAAGTAAGTGAAAACAAATGTAACGAAATCGAGCTTTTAATCACAAAGGTAAAATTTAAACGATAAATCTAGCAACCTATGCATTTCAACCATTAGCGTCTTTCACTTAGCATCGACTGTCATCAATAGATGTTTATAGGAGCTGTTGAATCTCTCTTTTAACGATGTTGATGCTATTTTTGACAGTTAAACAACCTTAGAGTCTTGAGACAAAAAAGGTGGCCAGCGAGGTGGAATTTCACTCTAGCTTCTACCAACATCAAAAGATGTTATTTCGGGAGCTTGCAGATCTTCTAATAACTAGCTTGGACAACTCAAGCAAACAGCCTAGTGTAATGATTTAATCTTGACAACTCGACTTAAACGAAAGCAAAAAGGATTGATGCTATTAAAGACAGTCCTACACCAAAACATAACAAGGTTCTACTAAGAAAATCGTTAAAACAAAAATACCTTGCAAGCTTTGTCTACCAACACATTTAACCAAAAGAGTTTCTCTCTTAGCTTCAACTAACACACAAGGTGACTTAGGAGCTTGGATTTCTCTCTTTTGTCAACCGATTTACACGTTCCCCTTAGTCGGCGCCAGAATATAGTTGTAGAATATCCTACCACTACTACATCCAAAGAATCTCAAACATACACAATGAAGTAAACAAGCAAGAGACATAGAAGAACACAATATATACGTGGTTCGGTATGATTACCTACGTCCACGGGGTAAAGGGATGATCTTATTACTTGGTTCACGATTACAAGATGGATGCTTCTCTCAATACTCTAGGTGTGCTCTCTTTCCTCTCTACTTACTTGGCGTTTATCTCTCTACATAGTCTCTATTTATAGTCACAGATGATGATACATCAATACTACGATGTTGGGCCTGATGTAGCTTCCTTGATGTTCTTCTCGGGCGACCAGCTGATGCTTCAGCCGATATTCTTATTTGCTCAGGTCGAGATATCGAGCCGAGTGATGTCCTCATCCGATATCCCACTACCCGATGTCGCCCTTTGGGTCCCTGACCGAGTCTCACTTTGACCGAGCTCTTCTTATCTCTTCACCAACTCTGTCAGTGCATTTATTGTCCTCGCACCCGATGAGCATCACATCAGAACTTTCTCTTCCTTTATGTCGACCTCACGGGCTGCTTCAGTTCCTCTTTTCTCGCGCCCAGATCTGGTGAGACGATTCAATACTTCTAGTGCTCGTTTCTCTTGGTACGCCATCGTCCAGGATTGTTCCACCTGTCCCTGTGGATTATTTACACCTACAGCACACTTGCTCGAAATGCAACATGAAAATAAAACTAAAAACCCCAAATAGAAAGAAAATAAATAACGATAGGTAGTCTTCTATAGTTCTTCAAGTTTCTATAGTCATTGTTTCAACCTGCTCTTCTCCCATCCACTACCTCTAGATTTTAATAACATTTATCCCTATACTTTTTAAAAGATCTCATAGCAAAGAAAAAAATTTAGTACTACGATAATCCAAATCAATAACTTAGTAACTAATGAGAGGAATCAGCTTGTATCGTTTTTGAGTTATAAACCCAAAACAAAATATTAGGGTTTCTGATTGTTTTGAGAGAAGAATTGGGATTTCTCTTTCTCTGCAATTTTTTACAACCTCACAAATAAAGGGTCTACTAAAAATTAAATGGAAATTAAAAGGGTTGTCAAATGACTTCATTATGGAAGAAATATTAATAGTCAATAGTCTTAGATCTAAAGATTAAGATCAACATCCGACGGCCAGCACCCGCGACTTCATTTATGCTGTCACGCGGACGCGCGCGTGACAGCAGGACTCAAGGGAGATTTAGAAAACTTTGATTTTCCAAGTCTAGCCAGGACATTATGCTTTTAGTAAGGATTTATTGATCTCCTTGAAATTAAATCCTTCCACGTGTATAGATGGATGATCGTAGCCGTCTATAATACGTACTCCTTTGATCGCAATTTAGCCCTAGACCTCCAAGCCTATAAGAAGAATAGTTGTTCTCCTTATCCTTGCCGCCTCCATCAGTGTAGTGAAAGAAAAAAATGTCTCAAACCCTAACCCCCAAAATCAACAACAGATCTCTGTCTCATGTTCTTCATGCTCCATCATCAATGAAAACAAAAACATCAACATCATCAACAACTACTAGCGGCCCTCATCACAATGATTTCTCCTCTCACAAAACTAGGATCTCCATTCAGTATATGATGCATTTTTCTTAGTTTCTTTCTGAGAAGGTCGATTCCTTTCAATTCCTCATGCAGAGGAATGGGTGTTCAAAACCATTTTTTTTCAGAGATAAATCAGTGAGCCTAGTCTATGATTTGAGATTTAATTTTTGTTGTATTAGTTAACAAATCTTACCTAGTCTACTACTCTCAATTAAAGATCAGATCCTAGTTTGTATGTAAAAGGCTGCAGTTTAATCATAGTTATTTTCGACTAATTTAAATTGTTATATTTTGCATCTATGGCTTGTTTTCAAATACTAGTTTTTCTTTTAGCAATTGGAATTTTGTAATCTTGAATGAGAAGCAGAATTTGTTGCATCCTTGAATTCATGTAAACTCAAATTTTACACCATAATTTCAACTTCAAATTTACAAGTTGGAAATTCAGTGCACAAAGAAATGGTTCTAGAGTTAAAAGCTGCTTTGCAAATTCTTGTAAAATATAAAATGACAAAGGGATGGAAAGCAGCTGCACTCCAGATATCTAAACACTTGACAAACCAAAAGAAAATGTTCAAATAGTTCCAAGTCTGTGTTGAGAAATCTGCATTTGCAGAATCCATTGTATGGCATAGAAAGTTTTGTTAACAAAACATAACAGGAATTTTCTATTAGCAAAGACACAATAGAAACTCAAATCATCTGTGAGGTGAAACTCAGAACTCCTGTTTTAAAATGAAAACCGAGAGAATACTAAGACATTCTTTTGTAGGTGGAAATATGTAGGATGGTAGACGAGAAAATTGTGCTAGGATTCGGTGTGGTTGACACAAGAAAAACAAATTATGACGACTAAGTGACCTTCTGATCTCTAATGCTAAACCTTTGATCTACTGGGTCATTAATCTAGGTGGTTCAGGTAACAATTGGCCGTGAGACAAAACTCATGCGATCACAGAAACAAATGAACTACATAGGGCGTGATAATAGTCAAACCAAAATATGATGTCATCCTCACATATCAATTAGCAAGCAAAACAATACGCCGGTAAGATACAAATGAAACCACACATATCTACATGTTAAAAATACAAACCTGTAATTGAGTCTCTTGGCCCCATGCATTTGCAAATCTTGACACAACGAACTCCATGCTGGTAGTTGTCAGTTCCGCAAAGAAACATCTCTCCTCTGGAGCATCAGCAACGTTATTTTGGGAATTGCGGTGTACTCGTTGTACTAAAAATGATCGAGACGTGCACTCGTTGGTAATCATAACTGCAAATCGCTCTAGATAAATGAATGTCAAGTTACTCTCAAATTCAACCTCACAAATCAACTAGGGTGCACCTTCAACACCCACATAAAGAGGAAAATGAAAAATGGAAACACGGATATGTATTCCAGATGGAGTTAGACATTTAGCTTATTACTCCCTCCGTTTTTTTTTAATAGGTGGTTTCTATAAATAAGTGTTTCAAAAAATAGGTTGGTTTCTAATTAAGAAGGTCAAATGTTACTTTAGTTTTAGGACCACTTTTCTCTTAACTTCTTTTGATGACAAGTGTCATGTGGACCATTTCACTTTACTTCTCTTGCTGACAAGTGTCATGGGGACCATTTAGGACCACTTTCAATGATTAGTTCTCTTAATTTCCTTAAATTTCTCTAAAACAAAACCAGCCTATTAAAAAGTAACGGAGGGAGTATATTTCTTTAAACACTCGGAGTTAACTCACTGGTGCGTATGTACCTTAGAGCAACTGCAATGGGCGACTAAACCCATTTATTTGGTAAAAGAACCAGACGTAGCGGGACGGACCATCAACCAAATCCCAGACTAAACCCAAATTCGAGACTATATTTGGTGGGACCAAAGACTAAACCCAAATATAGTCTAGCGTTGATATAATGTTCGCCCCAAAACCAAGCGAACTTAAAGTTTACGCCCACACCAAAGCGGAGATAAAGTTTACGCCCACACCAATGAGGATAAAGTTTACGCCCACTTTTTTTTCTTTGTTGAGGCGTTGATATAATGTTACACCCCACACCAGCGTAACATTATATCAACGCCCCATTTTTTTTTTTTTTTTAGTCGGGCGGGGATAAAGTTTACGCCCCACACCAGGCGAACTTATATGTTCCGCCCCACCAAATTTAGTCTTCTACCGTTGTGTCACGGCACGGACTAAACCCAAATTTTGGTCTTTTTTTCCCTCTTTGGTCTTTGGTTATACTCGCACCACTGCATGTGCTTTTAGTGATTAAGCGAGGAAGATTAGTTTCATTTTTATATTATCAAATGTCTTTCCGATTTTTGTTCCGAAAATTATACCCCATGGTCCGAGATTCCATAAGGAACCATTACAAAGGGAGATTTTCGAGAGTCCTAGCAAAGACATCACATGTAGTAAGGATCTATCGATCTCCTTCTGAATTTAAATCCTTCCACGTGTGTGGAAGGATGATCGAAGCCGTCTATAATATGTGCTTCTTCGATCACAATTTAGCCCTAGACTTCCAAGCCTATAAAAAGAATAGTTGTTCTCCTTTACCTTGCCGCCTCCATCAGAGTAGTGAAACAAAAAAAGTCTCAAACCCCAAAATCAACAACAGATCTCTATCTCATGTTCTTCATGATCCATCATCAATGGAACCAAAAATATCAACAACAGTTTACCCTCATCACAATGATTTCTCCTCTCAAAAAACTAGGATCATTTTTATGTCTTGTGCTACCATTTCTTTTAGTTTCATTCTCAAGTGATAAATTGCTCCTGCGAATGCAGTGTTGGTTGAAACAATTTTTGTTTAGAGATCTGCAGCTGTTTCTGCGGAAGAAGTCAGATTTAGATTTCCATGATTTAATTTTTGTTGTAAAAATTACAGATCCTACTTTCAGTTATCAAATCTTATTATCTAGTCTACTGTTATCAATTACAGATCCTACTTTCAGTTTGTATGTAAAAAGCAGGTTAATCATAACTATTTTAGACCAAGTTAAATTGTGGAGTATATTTTGCATCTATGACTAATTTAATTTAAATTGTTCATAATCTTGAATGAGATGCAGAATTTGTTGCAACCTCTGGGTTCATTTAAACTCAAATTTTACAAGTTGGAGATATATTGCACAAAGAAATGCATTTACGTCAGTCCTTGTTCAAGTTTCTCGGGATAACACAGTTGTTCCGGGCTTCTACTGTTCCGGGCTACTACACTTAAAAGCTGCTTTGCAAATTCTTGTAGGGTCTGGGGCGCACTAATGTTTTGTCATCCTTAAGTTGCTCAAAAAAACTCTTAAATCCGCACGAGAATCCTCCACCCTTAGGATGCTGAACATTTTCATGCGTGCAATAACAGCAGCCATTGTTTTTATCTCCTGCAAGACGAATTCATAGAGTTGCCAATAAGTAGTCATGAATCAATAATAGTGATCCATCCGCGATTGACAAACAAATCAATCAGCAAGCAAAACAATGCACCTAATTGTGTATAGCAGAAAGCAAAAAATGAAACCACACAACCACATCTACATGTTAAATGCAAACCTGATATCGAGTCTCTTGGTCCCATGCGTCTGCAGAACTTGACACAACGAACCCCACTGGTAGTTATTAGTTTGGTGAAAAACATCTCCTCTGGAGCATCAGTAACATCAGTCTTCTTAGCCGTGAAGTCGACATGCTGAAGAATGCATGTCTTAAGAAGCACAGATGTAACATGACCAGGCTCTATCATCTTATATTTTGTACCGTATGAATTTTAGGCCAAGGCAAGAGAATAAAAAAGAAATATTAAGGGAATCCAACGACTGATTTCAAGAAAAGCAACAAAGACTCGTAAGAAAACTGACTGGACTTTTGTCGTAGAACTTCAAGGTTTCAGCTGCATACAGCCTTGCTACATGTGTGCTTATGTTCCTTTTTGGGTTTAGCAACCAGGTAATCTGTATCAGGCCTGAAGTTGTCAAGATAAAAACCAAAATCACTCTGAGAAAATCAAAAGTATTTCAATTGAAGTTACATTAAAGATCAAAATATGTCAATAAAAATTCTAAGTTTAAGATCACAACCCTGCTTGCCCTACGATCCTAGACAAGCTTTCACCAACATAATCACTCCAAAATGAGTACTGCTTAAGTTGACCATAAACGCATAAACATACCACACAAAAGGTGTGCACGCAAAAGATAGTAAACAAGCGAAGCAGCAACATTCTTGTATAATACTACGTATCTATATATGAGTTCAACTGCTGACGGGAAAAGAAAAGGAAGAAGAAATGCACCAAACTAAAATCTATTTTACTCAAACTATTTAGACAAGTCATTCTTCTAAGAATTACGGAAAATAAATATTTGGCAGTTTAGAAAAGCAATCCTGGCTCATGATGAACGCTGGAGGCTATGGAGAAGTTTAGTATATTTTTCATCTTTATGTGCAATTAGGCTCACAAACAAGATGGCAATACTCAAGCGATAGTATTAGATACGGGTAAGACAAGGTAAGCAAACACTGTAAAGTAATAGTAGTACAAGTTAAATCAAGCAATTGGTAAAAATATGAATTGCAAATAAAACCCAGAAACTAGTCTAACAGCAGCAACCCCAGCACAGATTCAACATACGTAACAAAAGAAAAATGTTTATATGAAAGTTAAAATAGTTGGAATATCTATTAAAAGAGGGATGGAATAACAAATCAGTAGCTAACAGGGGCTTCAAAATCCCCCAAAATCGCAATTTATAACTCAATCATGGATTTCAAAACCCCAACCCAGATTTATTAGATAATTGTAGGAAAATTTAAATAGAATTACCAATCAGACACATCCGTCAAATGCAAACGCTCAGAGCCATCAAGTGAAGGATCAGACACATCCATCGAACACAAATTTTTGGAGTTAGATGAAGAAGAACTACCAGTGCCATCATCACGGAATAATCCATGACCGGCTGAACATTATTGTACCACCTGCAATAACAACATCCGCTGTTTTTATCTCCTGCAAGACGAATTCATCGAGTTGCCAATACAAAACCTAGTCATAAATCATAATAGTGGTTTGGCCTCGATTGAGAAACAAATCAATTAGCAAGCAAAACAATGCACATGTCTATAGCAGAAAGCGACAAATGAAACCACACAACCATATCTACATGTTAAATGCAAACCTGAAATTGTGTCTCTTGGCCCCATGCATTTACAAAACTTGACATAACGAACCCCATCGGTAGTTGTCAGTTCCGCAAAAAAAATCTCCTCTGGAGCATCAGCAGCATCAGTCTTCTTAGCCATGAAATCGACATGGTGAAGAAGGTCTGTCCTATGAAGCAGCACAGGTGTTAGGCAACCAGGCTGCACCAGCTCATATCTTGTACCCTATGAGTTTTAGGCCAGGCAACATAACAAAAAAAAAAGACAGATTAAGGGAATCCAAACAAAAATGGCCGTTGGATTTCAAGAAAAGCATTAAAGACTCAGAAGAAAACTGACTTCCACTTTGTTATAGAACTCATGGCATCAGCTGCATATGGCCTTACAAGATCATCAATTTGTTTAGATGTGTACTTACGTGCTTTTGGTAAAGGCGGCCTGAAATTGTCAGGATGAAAACCCAAATCACTCTAAGCAAATCACAACCCCCTGAGACATGTCAATTACCATGTCTAAGTTTAAGATCACAACCCCTGCTAATTTCCGTATGATAATACTACGTACGTCCTATGTTGTGTCAGGCACTAGGAGGCAAGGCATCAAGCCCTTCGCCTCGCCCAAGGCGCCAAGAGAAAAATATATATATATATTTTTTTTTTCACATTTTTGCGCCAAGGGCATTTTACTATCTAAGCGCCCCTTCTGCGACTCGGGCGCCTAGACGAGCGCCTAGCTCGCCTTTCACAACATAGGGTACGCCCATGGAAAAGAATAGGAAGAAGAAAATGCGCCAAACTATAACCTACGTTACTCAAACTCTTTATAATTAAAGAAAAGCAATCCAGACCAGATCGACTAGGTAATTGTTATAAAAATTAATAGAATTACCAAGCAGGTGGCACGCAAACGTTTGTAACCATGATAAACTGAAGGATCAGACACATATGTGGAACGCAAACTTTCGGAGCTACCGATTACTCCTTTGAACTTGAACGCAGAACCACCATCGTTTTACCCCCTTCTCTCTCTCTTCCCCTGTAATATCGAATTTAGGAAGGGTACTGTTAATATAATATTATGGGCTTGTTTAATGGCAGTTATTAGGATATATACTGGTCAAGTCATGTTGACTTGACCATAGTCTGTCAATGTATAAATACTCCTACCGTGTTACTGTAAACTACTGAAACATTATTATGACGGATCGGAGAATCTGGACTTCCAGTGAACCAGATTTAAGCCCGCTAGGCAAGCTCCAACTCCCTGAAACGCCACTCAAGTTAAAAAAATTAGGTTCATTAATAAAATCCCTAGGATTTAAGCCCGCTAGGCAAGCTCCGACTCCCTGAAATGCCACTCAAGTTAAAAAAAATTAGGTTCATTAATAAAATCCCTAGGATTTAAGCCCGCTAGGCAAGCTCCAACTCCCTGAAATGCCACTCAAGTTAAAAAAATTAGGTTCATTAATAAAATCCCTATCTCAGTAGGTAACCACCGTTTCTTACCAAACACCAAACTTGAGATCCTGCGGAACAGAAATTTCATTGGTCTCAAGGTTAGAATTCTATGAGCATATGTCCCATACCATAATACTCATAAAATTCCACAAGAGTTCCAATTTCCAAACAGATGGCCAGTTGCCAAAATTAACAGAGGCCAATTGCCCACAATTAACAGACGACCAATTGCCAAAATAAACAGACGGCCAATTACCAAGAATTAACAGGAGCCAATTGCCCAAAATTAACATACGGCCAATTGCCAAAATAAAGAGACGGCCAGTTGCCAAAATTAACCCGGGCCAATTGCCCAAAATATATACTTGCCAAGGTCGCAATCATCTCTGAATAGATGGTATGAACTGCAAGGCAGTAACCAGGAATTTCAGATGATATGAAAAACCTTGTAGAGTTGTGCTGAACCGCATAGCGGCTGCCTACGTACCCTCTCCGTTGCTCGAAGGGATCAAGCACGACCGTAGTTCGTCATTTGGCTTAGATAGTATGAATTGCCATAATGGCAACAACTACCTCTTAGATGATATGAACTACTTTGTCTAAGTAGCAACCATCTCTTTGATAGATCGTTATTGCATTGGGAGTCAAGACAGATACACATCCAAGACATCAAGACAGATACACATCCAGGACAGATAAAACACAAATTCTGTAACAAGCCATCGACTACAATGAACAAGCCACGGACCTACATATATATCTAAAAACAATAGAAAAGTATATCAATTGATCAAATCACATTATAATATTAGGAAGTCTAATTAAATTACATTCCAATTACCAATCTCCCTTCTAGTTTAATCACATCAACTTTCATCTATAAAGGAAGCACAAGGAACAAGGCTATATTTATTTCCATCCAATTATTGTAATACATAAAATCAAGGATAGTAACATCATCCCATCCATAGTGCAAACACGGTTCAAATTGGCAGCAGGACAGCCACAAATAGGAGGACAGAGAGAGAGAGAACACGATTATGCATGTGAGTCGCCCAGTGAATAGACAGAATCTCGTTTATTCTAAGTGATAAACAAAGTAGACATAGGCACATCGCTATAGTATACACTAGGTACCAATTTGAACAATGAATGCTTACTGTCAACGTAAGTGCCATAATAGAAATGACACCATTTAGTTACTAAACTAAATAATAAAATTCAGAGTGCAGTACCATTTTAGATGTTTAACCCCCATGAAGGCTAAAATTGAGTACTGCCAGATTTCACTTTCAATTTCAAATACAGTAAGGAGTTGAGAAAAACAACGCACACATCCCTCAGCCAAAAACAAATTTCCCCTTCTCCGACTTTCCACTAAGAAATTCAATTAGTTCAATCCTCAGCTACAAGTAACATTCGCTTAATTCCTTCTCAAATTTTCCACTAGGAAATTTCCAACCCTTCACAACTTCTACTTGGTTGCAATTTCCAATCAGACTAGTACTACACCATAATAAATAAATGATTGCACAATGTCCAAACCAAATCATAGGTTTATTACCAGTCAGTTAAATGAAATGATGATCAAACCTAAAAATTTCATTTTAAGGTATAAGAAAAAGAAACATTTGATTAACTTTGATTAACATTATCCTTATTAGGTTTACCAATTGAAATGAATAAAATCATTGTTACCTGTAAGAACTGTTTAGCAGCCTCAGCCCAACAGCAATTTCGAGAAAAGATGAAACCACGCTATTTCTCATGGCAATCTCTTTTGCCGTTTATTCTTGTGCTAATTAGTACCACCGTCCAATATCTCAATTCCATTCACAAAATGTCCTTGCATATATTCGTTATATATCAAACTCAAGAGGCAAACCAATTCCTAGCATCGACCTGTAAACCGACATTCCTACCACTAGCTAGAATCTTATCACTCAATTAATATCATACAGTAACAACAGTGATCTAGAATTTAAGTAGTATCAAATGTATCTTATCATACAAGTTTATATCCTACCTATTTAAATCAACTAATAGCATATGCAGTAACACTGAATGAATGAGTTAACTGTAGATGTCATACTAAATTCATGAAGAAACCAATTCATCATGGAGTCGCATAACTCGACATAGCTTAGACATTTACGCACACACATATACACAATAAAACACGGACACTACAGTACCACTGAAGCATGCATGAACCCATACACCATTCATGGCTTCACTATTTTATAATTTCCACAATGGCTAATTACTGCACATACAATTTAACATTGGCATAAATACCATGATCAAAAGTTATTCAATCAACAGTCAGTCCAATAGATCACAGTACTTCTCTATGACATTTTATCCCAATTAATTGGACCTACCTTCTAAAATTTGTTACTGTAGTTAGTTCCAATGCAACCACTGCTCACAATCCAATGCAGAAATATCGATGAATGGACATTACGGAACTGTAATTTCACTTCTCATGGAATATAACATTTCAAGACATATAGTCTCCATGCATGAATGGTACAAAACAGTAATCATACAGATCTCTCCCACAATACAATTGGGATGATGTATGTATAAATTAATAAACCTAAGAAGATTGATTCACTAAATTTACCTTCACTGGCGGTGAACAGATCAAGACCCAAGTTACTATTTCTTTCGGAACTTCTCTCGAACAGTTGGCAGGCATCTTTTTGGGATGAAGAATTGATTTTGTTGCTTAAATTTGGCTCCCGCTAGACATGCAAAATCTCGAGTTCAACTATAATACACCAATCCCAGTTCAGTATGATCTCTCAAACACCCTTTTAATTTTCTGCAATTAAACATCTAACCATGGTAGCAAAACATGTCTTCAGGTTGTTCTTAGTTTTCAAGCACAACCCAAAAGCTTGCTTAGAATTCAAATCTAAAGCAAACCCAACCTTCCTAAAGCTACAGGGATTTTAAACCCTTTGAATCTTCTTAATTAGTGGAAGAAAAATGATCACACTAAACTTATTCCTCCCTGTTCATTTGGTAAAAAGGGAATGAAATCTGTTTTTAATTTTTTCGGAAATGCTATTCCGCTCACGCTTTACCACTCTATTGAGTGCACTGTCTGATGTGGCGTACCTGTGTCGTCCGTGACGCATAGACGTGGCGAAAAAGAAAAAAAAAACACTTATACACCACGCCTCTCTCATTACTTTTTCTCTCTCTAATTTTCCCTTCTCTTTTTGAAATAAATTTCACCCCTTCATCTGTAACTTATTTCTTCATCATCTTTAAGAAATTGGTGTTCTTAATTTAAGATCCTTCTTTACTTTTGATTGATTCTTTTATTTAAGAAGTGAATGTGAGAGAATTAATTTTAAACAATTTTTTTCTTTCTTTCTTTTGAAGTATGCAGTCTTCAGATCTTTCTTTCTCTTCTTATCAAATCTTTTTCCTTTGAATTATGATAAAGCATGTCAGTCAATAAGTACTGGTGGTGATGATGAAGCATATATTAGGATTCTTCTTCTTCTTCAACAAAGAGAATTTCTTTTAAGCCGGTGGTGGACTGGTGGTGGTATTAGAAGTGGTTATATTGTTGTGTTATTTTAGTTTAATGATTAGGTTTTAGCTTTATTTCTCAATTAATTGGGTTTT
The DNA here is from genome assembly GCA_023531295.1 of Papaver armeniacum. NCBI lineage: Eukaryota > Viridiplantae > Streptophyta > Magnoliopsida > Ranunculales > Papaveraceae > Papaver > Papaver armeniacum. The sequence goes on from JAJJWW010014164.1 coordinate 69,411, forward strand.
AATCAAATAGGAATTAGGGTTTTTAATTTATGGAATTGGGTAATGAAAATTGTGCTCGGTTTAGGGTTTTGCAAATCCTGATCTGGAAAATGTAAATCAGTTCAGCGTTTTCCAATTTTGTTTAGTGGGTATTTAGATGTAAATGGGTGGTGGTGGTGGGTTTTGATTATTAAGGAGGAGGTGCTGGTGGGTTTTGATTAATAAGGAGGAGGTAGTGGGTTCAGGGGTTCTTGTTTATTGAACCTAAGGAAATAGCTATCTATACCGGCCTGAATGATAGAGGTGTTTGGTGAACGCAGTGATGGTAGCCGAATGAGGAGATGAGGAAAAAGAAAGTAGATGGTGGTGGGCGGTTGTTATCTTTTAGCTCTGTATTTTATTTTATTTTTTTAGCTCTGTATTTTATTTTATTTTTTATTAGTGAAAGAGAAAAATTAAAAAATAAAGACTAAAAAATATCACACGTCAAAGAGAGATGAGTGCAATGAGCGTCCAAATCAGCATAACACCTCCGCACGAGTGGAGAATAGAGCGCTGAAACGAGTGGGGAATAGCATTTCCGGTTTTTAATGCTAAGAATTTTTGTTATGAGACACGTGTGCAGTGAGGTGTCCAGCTGCATGTGGCGCTATTAAGGCACCCAGGGTTTAAACAAGGCAGAATTTTCTATTTGGGCACTAAGAATTAATGATTCAGGCACCCTAAAAGTGTACAAGACATTCAAGAATTCAAACTTTAGACGGTCTAAGTGCTGAATTTAAATTACGGGTACACTTAAATCCGAGAAAAAATGTACGGAGTATGACAATTATCCTGTAATAATATCTTCTGAAGTATTTTCATGGTATCACTTAGGTCGATCTAGGGTTTCTTCTCTGTCAAAAAGTTTTAAGAATTTTCAACAACAGAGTTGGTGTTTCAATCAAAGATCAAATATGTTTCAATAATTTTCTGATCTTTCTCTTCCTTCTTGATTAATCTTTCAATTTCTGATTTCTTTGAAATCTTGTTTTCATCAACATATTCAACAATTTATCAAGATTAATCTCAAGCTTCACATTCAGATCGATGTCGAGTACTCGAGGAATGATGAATAATGCTTCAACTTCACAAAATGTTCTTAATCAAGAAGGTGCTTCTATTTCTTCCGCTGCAGATGCGTTTACTAGTGGGGATTCAGGTTATTTTCTGTTACCTTTTAATAATACTGGGAACCTTATTTCTTTAAAACTAGACCACACCAATTTCTTACTTTGGCGAGACCAAATTGAGTATGTATTGATCTCTACGGATCTTTATGGATATGTTAGTGGTGAAATTTTTGAACCTCACTCGCAAATTTTGATTAATGGTGTTATGCGTGTTAATCCAAGATGGGTATATAGGAGGAAAGCAGATAGGTTTGTAGTGAGTTGTTTAAAAGCAACATTTACTTCAATTATATCAGGGAATGTATTAGGAATATCATCTGCTCGTCAAATTTGGCAGTATCTTGAATCAAGTTTTCAATCTCAGTTTGGTGCAAGACGTAATATGCTACGTAATCAGTTATATGGTTTAAGAAGGGGGTCTCAGTCAATTTGTGTTTTCTTGCATAATCTCAAGACAATTGTTGATTCATTAGCAGCCATCAATGATAGGGTTTCTGATGCAGATCTTATGATGTATGTACTTAATGTATTAGGGAGAGAATGTGATACTTTTGTGGTTGCTTCTCAAAATTGTGAACATCCATATTCTTTTGGTGAATTGAAGGCTCGTTTATTGACTCATGAACAGTGGCTTAATGATCAACAACAAGAATCTGGTGCTAATTTTGATTCCTCTAATCATATTGCATTCTATGGAAGACATAATACTAATGGAGGTAAATGTGGTAAGATTAAATTCAAGAATGCAAATGATGGTGCTCCATATTTGAAGAATGGTTTATATTCAGTCAAGAGTGGTGTTGGTTCTACTAGTTCTTCTGCTGATGCTTCATATGGATCGACAAGGAGACAATTTGTTGATTTTTCTACAATGGAGTGTCAAATATGTCGAAAGACAGGACATTGGGCTAGTAGATGCTTCTTTAGGTATCACCCTCCTGTGAATAATGCAACTTCAAATATGGACAGTGTTCAGAATGATCAGAATGTTGAACAAGCTTTTAGTGGTGTCCATATAAATTCAGCTGATGTATGTGATGATCCTTCGGGTTCTTCTTTTGTTTGGATTTCTGATTCGGGGGCTTCTCATCACATGACTGGAGATCGAGTTATACTTCATAATACTTCTACATACAGTGGAAAAGACAAAGTTGTTATTGGCAACGGTGAGTCACTTTCTATTTCTTAAACTGGTAAAACTATATTACATACATCACATGCTGACTTTAAAGTTAGATAACATACTATTAGTTCCAGAAATAGCTCAGAATTTGTTATCCGTTGCGCAGTTTACTAGAGAGAATTGTTGTTACTTTGTCTTTGATCCATGGAGTTATGAGATTAGGGATTTAAGTTCAAATGTGATTTTGGCTCAGGGTAGAATGATTAACAACTTGTATCCCATTCATAATTTGTCTTTCCAGTCTCATAGTTCTTTCACATATTTTTCGACTAGTATTGCTTCTCCCTTTTTTTGGCATAATCGTCTAGGACATCCTTCCAAGAGAATTTTACATCATTTGAGTTCCACAAGATCTATTACGCTAAATTCTCAGATTCATGATTCTTTATGTCATCCTTGCTAAATTGTTAAAAGCAAAAAGCTTCCCTTTCATCTTTCAAAATCTCATGAGTCAACTCCTTTAACTCTTATTCACTGTGATGTTTGGGGGCCATCTCTGATTTCTTCTTATGCTGGTTTTCGATATTATATAGTTTTTATTGATGATGTCAGTAGATTTCACTGGATTTATCCTATGAAATTAAAAACTGATGCTTTACAGTGTTTCACTCATTTCAAAATACTCACTGAAAATTTATTTTCTACTAAAATTCTTTGGTTTCAAACAGATAATGCATGTGAGCTTGCTAAAGGTATTTTTAAACAATTTCTTGACTCTAATTGTATTCATCTTAGACTTTCTTATCCAAATACCCCAGAACAAAATGGACTCGCAGAACGAAAACGTCGCGACATTACAGAAATGTACCCTTCTTTTTCATTCTTCTTGTCCCAAATATTTTTGGTATGATGCTTGACTGCAACTTTTCTTATTAATCGAACTCCAACATATGTTTTATCTATGAAATCTCCATTTGAGATTCTTTTTAAAACTCAGCTTGATTATTCTACTGTAAGAGTTTTTGGTTCCATCTCTTTTCCTTATATTGGTCATTCCAGACCTGATAAGTTGTCTCCTAAATCAGTCAAATGTGTTTTTATTGGCTATATCCATATGCATAAAGGTTATAAATGTTTGATCATGTGTCTAAGAGAATTCACATTTCACGACATGTAATTTTTGATGAAACTGTTTTATATTATGCTTCTTCTCCTTCAGTTTCTCATTCTTCCGATACAAATCTTAACATACATTCTGAGTTGGAATCTTCAGATTCTACTATCAATCCTTCTGTTTCTAAAGATCCTGTTATAATTAAGTCTATGAGGGGTATTTCTGAACAAAAACAATTTCCTGATTTTGTTCTTAATCATTCAGTCAAACACTCTGTTTCTAATGCTTTTACTTGTTTGTAGGATACTACTACTGAGTTCAAAATCTTTTAAGGAGGCATGTAAAAGTGTGAAATGGATTGGATCAATGAAAGATGAAATTGAGGCTCTCAGATTGAATGACACATGGACTTATGTTAAACCAGAACCTCATATGAACATTCTTGGTTGTAAATGGGTTTATAAAGTCAAACTTAAGGCTGATGGGAAGATTGATAGGCTTAAGTTACGATTAGTAGCACAAGGCCATAACCAACAAGATGGAGTAGATTTTGGTGAAACTTTTTCTCCAGTTGTTAATTCTACAACTGTTAGAGTAGTCTTGACTTTAGCTGTCACAAATGGATAGATAGTAAAGCAATTGGATGTATCCAATGTTTTTTTACATGGATATCTTGTTGAGGATGGCTATATGAAACAACCGCCAGGATTTATAAATCCAGAATTTTCTGATCATGTATGTCATTTAAAATGATCTTTATATGGTCTGAAACAGGCACCAAGGGCCTGGTTTCATAGATTTAGTGCTTTTTTTAATTCAACATGGTTTTATAAAGTCTATGAATGATCATTCAATGTTCACTTATACAACTCAGTCAGATATGTTGGTGTTGTTACTTTATGTAGATGATATCTTGTTAAATGGCAGTTCTGTTGTGCTCATTGAAAAATTGATTGTTGCTTTAAGTAAAGAGTTTTCTATGAAGGATTTAGGGGATATTAATTATTTTTTAGGTATTGAAGTGTCTAGATCTGCAGATGCTTTTGTTTTGACCCAACATAATTATACTTTGGAATTGTTAAGCAAATCAAAGATGCTTGAATGCAAACCCTGTGACACGCCAGTTGCTAAATGTAAATGATGTTCTATTCATGATGGAAATTTATTATCTGATCCTATGGAGTACTGAACAATAGTAGGCAGTATTCAATATCTTACTCACACGAGACCTGATATCTGTTTTGGAGTGAATTATGTTTCTCAATTTATGCATGCACCAACTGATCAGCATATGTTACTAGCTAAGAGGATCTTAAGGTACTTAAAAGGGACATTGGGTACTGGTATTTTGTTAAAGAAAGGGGATATTCATTCTTTGTTGGCATACACTGATTCAGATTGGGCTGGATTCCCTGACACAAGAAGATCAACTTCTGGGTATGTTGTTTTTATGGGTATTTCTCTTATTTCTTGGTCTTCAAAGAAACAACCAACTGTTTCTCGAAGTTCAGCTGAAGCTGAATACAAGTGCCTCACTGCAGCTACAGCAGAGTTACAATGGCTTACTTACATCATGTCTGAGTTACACATTTTTGTTTCTTATCCTCTGCAGATAAAGTGTGATAATCAAAGTGCTATATGTCTTGCATCTAACCCTGTTTTCCATGGTAGGACCAAACATGTGGAAGTACACTATCATGCAATTAAAGAGATGATGGAGGATGGAACATAACAAGTGACTCATGTTATTTCTGAAGAACAGTTGGAAGATGTACTTACAAAAGGACTTTGTTATCCTACCTTCTCCAGACTTTTTTCCAGCATGGTTTATTCTTCTGTCACAGATGTTGATATTTCTTCTACTGCAGATGTTTCTTCTACTGAAATTTCTACTTCAGACTGATAAAGTTTAGTTCCATACTTATGTTCTTTATTGGCTCTTGTTGAGTTTTCTAGTACGTGGTCATTCAAGCCCTTGTTGGGGTGAAGTTATTTTCTTTGGTTTTTTTGTTCTTTGTTTCTGTTTTACAGATTGTTTTCAAACTATTACTCTCTAGTTGTAAAGTTTGAGGGGGGTGTATTAGGATATATACAGGTCAAGTCATGTTGACTTGACCATAGTCTATCAATGTATAAATACTCCTACCATGTGTTACTGTAAACTACTGAAACATTATCCTGTAATAATATCTTCTGAAGTATTTTCAGCAGTTCTATCCATTAAGTTGGACTGGAGGTCCTTTTTTACAAGAAAGAGGGCATTAACATATAGGACATCTACAGAATGTTTGTATTTCCTTTTATTAGTTCCACAAATTTAACTTATTATTTTATTTTATTTTTTGATTTGATTTAGGTGGTTTTATTTTGTTTATGTTGTTCTCACATTTTCTCTAGGTGAAACCATTTGTCCTATATGAATGAAATACATTTCAAAGTCTTTGGCACACTGAACATTTCAAAGTCTTTGGCCCACTAAGCCTGATAGTTATTCAGTAAGGAAGGTTCATGGTGAAAGCAACCTATTCCCATGAAATTTGTTTTCGTTTGAACTCTCTTTAGTGTTTGTCTGCATTTTCATTTGCATAGTTGGTCAATAAACTTCCATTCATATGGGGGATTATTGGAAAATTGAATTTAATTTCCGTATATGAATGGAAAAGTCAGTTGGTTAGTACCTTATTGGATTTAGGTGTTGGGTTGTATCTGTGGGCTTAATCTTAAATTGGCCTATTAGTTAGATTAAGTTAGTTTCAATTTGGAAACCAACAGAAACCTAAAAAGAGACGCAACCCTTAGGAATTCAAGTTGGAATTCGAGAGAAACAACCCTTGAGAATCCTTGAAGCATCATGATTCCTTATTGAAGAGGTACTTGAAGCATCATGATTCTTCATTGAAAAGGTACCAGTAATTTCTATAAATACCCTACACACACTTAGAAAAATTAATCAGAAACCTAATTAGAATTCTAATGCTTTCTTTAAAAATCATCAATTTAGTTGTGTTAATCAAGAGAGTTTATCAATGAAGTTATGTTCACCCGTTTCTCGAAGTTTGGAGTGCTACTATATCGAGAAGTAAGTTGTTGTATAATAGAGTTTTTGATTTTTTTAATTGTTGTAGTAAAAGGGTTGTCGTTCACTCGAATGTTGTTGAGATTAAATTAAAAGGTTTAACGAAAATAATAAACAAAAGAGAGAGTCACTGGGTCTAGGATTCCACCGCATTCATATTAATAGGTTCAATTATTTACTCTTCAGCAATTATCGCTCAATAAACAAAACAACAAGGACTCTTATTTTTTCCAAGGTAGATTCTCCAAACATTAGTTATAAATCGTAAGCATGGAACATCAAACATCTAAGCAAGCATGACCCATCTAATAAAATGATAACTAATTTTTACAAATCATAATTCTATTTTAATTAGTGCAAAAGTCATATAAAGAATTAATTAAAATTACCCACGTATGAAATTCGGCTTCCTCCGTCGACCCAGTGTAGGGGCTTAGCTTCTCATGATGAAAACACGCTCAAAATTCATTTTTATTGCCCAAATGGTGTTTACAAAGAAGAGAAAATGAGAAAATCAAATTAAACCGGGAATTCGCAACGTTTATAAGTGTTGCAAACCCATTGTTATAAAGAATAACAGTAAACTGTCGCAGGATGACAGTCTTATCTCTTAAGCATAAACGACAATGTTTTACGACTGTCCTTGCAAGTCTGTTCTTCGTGTTCTTCACTATTTCTCTGATGCTACTGCAGATTTATCTGCAGCAATTCTCTCGACTCTGTAGCCTCCCCAATCACTCGATAATCCTTTCTTCATCCCGAGCACCCAATTATACTCAACAGACCCCCAAAATCCTTTGTAATAACCGAAATATTTTTTTTTACTCGGGATCATTTTCTACCATTTTCACGTGATTATTTCCTTCACGCGTTTCCAGCGGCCCAATTTCATCCAAACACGTCCCGCAGACGTTACAGAATCTGTCGACCACACTTTTTCCTCGTGCAAATCCCAAATTAATCTCAACAGAATACGGGGAATATTTTTCTTCCCTGTTTTATCCAAACTTGACGTGGCCACCTATTTTCTCGAATCTGGAGTGATTACCACCCCTGTTTAGTCGAAACAAGGGTATATCCAATCCAAAGAACCCATTGAATCTGGCTAAAGCTCCAGAGAATCTTGCCTGAAATACCCGTGAAAAGTTCACACCTATGTTTCCTTCTAACTCGAGTTCTAGCCAAATTCAATCGACAAAATCACTCCTACTATCCCTGTTTTGCTCTAACAGATTGTTTCCATAAGTTTCAGCCTTTGAGTCTCCTCGGAAGAGCACCAAAACTCGAACCCAAAAATCTCTTGCAGCTGCAAAGACGTTTCCCGCCAAAAAGTATGAATTCTGTTTCTTGAATTCCCGATTATCTAGCCAATTTTGATCGACACTATGACCCATACCAGACCTGTTTAGGTACCAAGAACAAACCAAATTGATTTCAGCGCTTTAGTCTCATTCAAACACCTCCAAATCTTCAACTCTAAATCTGCACCCATTTTCCCGCCAAAAATTGAAATTCAAACGAAAAAGATGACTGCCCCTTATCCAATCCGGGAGTGCGAATAGCAATTAGGGTGCCCCATAGTAATTGGGTGCCCCTTATCCAAAACTGAGAGTCCGAATAACATGTGTCCTCCGGGGTACAAAAATCACTTTTCGAGCAACTTTCTCCATATGAGCTTATTTCACAAAAACACCTACAAACAAGTTTATTAGTGATAAAATGAGTCCCAGCTAATGTATTTATGGGTGAAAATGCGTCGCACTTTCGTGCTCATCAAAATCCCCACACTTACATTTTGCTAGTCCTCGAGCAAAAGAAAATTGACCCGCTACACAGTTGGTCATAAAATAAAAGAGAGTTAGACCCGCTACACAGCTGGTCATGACAAATGCCATACATAAGACGCGACACTTTTTTTTTTTTTTTTTTTTTTTTTTTAAGATTGCCACCGGGGGCTATTATTAAAGAAAATCAAACATCGTCGTTTTGTACATGAATGGATGGGAGCCGAGCAACAAACTATGCTCCGACTCCTTTTTGGATATCTAGATGATGGTTATTTTCAATGATGTTGTAGTAATACGGGTTGTCATTCACTCGGACTTGACGAGATTGATTTTAAGAATTAATAAAATAAAATAAAAGAGAATATATACAAATATTGTCACAGGATGAAGAGTCACTAGGACGCAGGATTTCACTACTTTTCATATTCTTGTGGTTCAGTCATTAACTCGAGATAATATAGCTCAAACAAAAGAAGTTGTGACTCTAATTCCTTGCCAAAAATAGATTTCATAAAACATTATCTCGAAGTCGTAAGCATGACGCATCAAAAGTAATTTAAACTAAGCATGCGACATCGGACAAAATAATGAGATAATTAATAGAAATCATAAAACAATTAAATCTATGCAAAAAGTCATATAAAGAATTAACTCATTTACCACAATCATGAAAAGTTGCTTCCTCCGTTGTCCCAAAGTGATGGGTTCTAGCTCCGCATATTGGAAACACACTAGAATAATTTTTCATTGCTCAGAAAGTGTTTACAAGAGGTGAAAATGGAATGAATATTGAAAACCGGGTTTGTAACAATTATATTTGTTACAAACTAAACTGTTACAGAGAACGATATATATGATGTGTCGCTGGCACTATTCAAAAACCACTGCCTCCTTAACTACGACCCTCAGTAGGGAGTCGTTGTCACTGTAGAAATACGACTGTCACCTACAGTCTAATGTTCTTCGTTCTCCCCTTTAATGGCGGACGAGAGACAAGCTCGCAACTCGATTTCTCACCCTGTTTCGTTCCCCTAACTCTCCATCCCCCTCTATGACTCTAGTAAAGACTTTTTATACTTCACAACACCAAGAATACTCCTCATTACTCCGGAAAATATCTTCCATAGCAGGGCAGTAAATAAAATTATCTCGAGAAATTTTATTTCCTTTCTTGCCTTTTCATGCGTTCAATTGCTGCATACACATTCCAATATACCCTGGTACAAGTTCAAGAGTGATCCAACACGCTGTAAATACGGTCAAACTTTCCAAAACAAGCCCAACAGAAACCCGTGTATATCTCATACTCTGTTTTACTTCCAAAACCCGCGTTGCAGCCCAATTCTCTCGATTCCAGGATCATTACCATCCCTATTTGGTCCAACCAGGCACAAATCAACTAAATACAACGCTCGAGTCTCACTCAAACTTTTCCAAATTCTTAACAGGGTTTTCACAGGAAGATAAACCCGAGAATTGTTTAATCATTAAATCCACCATTCTAGCCAGTTCTGGTACAAACGATGAGCATTACCATCCCTGTTAAGCCAAAACAAACAACCCCAATGAGTTTCGGCACTTGAATCTCCCGAGAACATGATCAACATTCGAACCCTAATTCCGTTTTCTGAAAAACTTCTTTTCCCGCCAAAATCCAGATTCAAATGGAGAAGATGACCTCCCCCTAATCCTGTACGGGCGTCCCTTTAGCACTTGCCTTATGGGGTGTAAATATCAGCTAGTGTGCCCCTTAGTAATTGGGTGCCCCTTATCCAAAGTAGGGGTCCGTTTAGTAGTTGTCCTCCGGGGTCTTCCGAGCAACTTTTCGAGTAGAATTTTCCAACAATCTTTATTTCCAAAAATACCTACATACACACAAAACACCATAATAAGGACAAAAATGAGTACTAACAATACGAAACATTGAGGACAAATTAGACACATAAATGCGTCTATCAAATACCCCCAAACTTATTATTTGCTAGTCCTCGAGCAAAACTAAAAAAATAAAATTCTAACTCACTAGGTGGCCCCAGTGACCGAGTTAATCTCGGGAGGGTTTACCAGAGGTGTACCCACAAAACCATGACTTCTAATTGGTCACAAGTATCCAAAGAGCTATGAGGACATACAAATTCTCAACCTATCTCCAAGTGACTAGAATGCCGAGAGAAATTAAAGGTGTCAGCTCTAAAGTCGATCAAGAAAAGGGGAGACACTCGGACACATCCGCAACACTACTAGATAAAGAGATATCCGCTACACAGCTAGATAAACATCAGAAGATACGTCCGCTCGATTTACAATTTGGATAAGATTAGAGAGAGAAAAAGATGAGAGGGACATCTGCTATTTTGGACTAATTATGTGTGATGAGTTGAACCAGTGCTAGAAAGAACTTGTGCCAGATGGAAAGCGAACTAACAAAGAAACCAAATATATATTTCTTCGACTCTCTCATAGTGCTCAGTAGAAACAACGTCTTCTTCGGTCTTCAACTGTTGATGATAAACTATCGAACCTCATAGAACCTTGACAATTAACTCTTCTCTTTGATTTCTTGCTTGACATAAAAATTTCTACTTCCTTATGGCCTTATTGAACAAAAACTAATTATAGAACAAAAAGAACGTAATGATGATTTTTTTTTCTTTTTTTTTTTTTTTTTCTTTTTCTATTTTCTTCTTTTTTTTTTTTTTTTTTTTTTTTTTTTGACACAAAAATTACAAGATAAAATTTTTTATGGCCATGAGAGAAGGACTTAAAAATATAAAAAAACTTGGATCTTCGCAACTCGTGATGTCTTGGTATCATGAATTCCAACAACTTATATAATTTGCTCTTATAACTTCTTGTAACTAATTTCTTCAACTTTGATTTTTGAATTATTCTTTTCTATTGTTGCTTCTAAACCTTAAACGTCTTCAACTTTCTTCATAGATTTTGATGTCGCTCTGCTTGTTGATGATGATAAGTTTCTACTGAGAGAGAGTCGTAATCCAGTAGCTAAGACTACACATTATGCGGTTGCTTTGTCTTTCTGGCATTTCCTGACCTAGTTGCCTTTCCATCATGGATGGTTAGGTCCATCACGGTTACCCTCTAAAAGGAACAAGTTCCCTCCTGAATTTCACGGATGTTAATGTCTTTTTCTCTAATGTCTCAATAGGTTTTTATCCCTAGCATTCCAATTTCTATCTTTTCGGTGAGAAATAGTATGTAAACTTAGCTAACCGGATACCATGTGACGCTAGAAGTTTCAAAAGTGCAACTAAAAAGTTTCTCCCATACCCCCAAACTTAAATTTAACATTGTCCTCAATGTTCTAAAGATGAAATTAAAAACATGAACAAGGAGAAACCGTTACCACTTGAAGAAAAGAGATAAGGAAAGATATTACCGTGTCGCATGAATATTGGTTTACCTCCCAAGAAGTGCTAATTTTAAAGTCTTCACCAGGACATTGGAAAGGATTAGTCACCTCGAAGAATCATATAGCAACAGTCGGAATAATCGGGTTATACGGATCAAAAAGTGCTAACCACAAGAAGAAGAGGAGACTGCAACAGACCAGGAAGATATCCAACACACCCTTATCTATTTTTTTGTTTAAGACAACTACATCTAGTTGTGGTTCGGGTTCAGGCTCTATAAAAGGGTCTAGATAACATATTTTCATGGGTTGCGTTTTCTCATGAGTTGGATCCGAATGTTCAGGTTTTAGAGTCTGGAAAAACTCAAATAAAAACTTAGAAGCACATAATAATAACCTGAATAATTGAGGATCCTCTAAGTCAATCAGTTTTGACTTATACAGCTAACCACGATAAGATTGGTGGTCTTTCTTAAGCAAATGTGTCGACCCTAATATCTTAAAGTAATTAGGTTTAGTCTCAAAACTTAATAATTGACACATCTGAAACTTATACGTTCCCACAATTGGAAGGAAGGTTTTTGGTGGGAAAACAAACTCAATCGTGGTATCATAGCCTGGTTTAACCACATCAACCAGAGGATGGGTTTCTAACAACTGAACTTCTTTATGGATACAACTAGGTTCAGGAAAAAGTGTATGAAGATAATCTTGTAAAATGGTTGAGGCACGGATGTCCAGGTCTTAAGTGAGGGGACTTTCTGAGAGTTAAAGGTAAGGCACTAGGAGAGTGATAATCACCCCCAAACTTAGAGTTTTCAGTGTCTCTAGATAGACTAGTCACAATTTCCCTAATTTCTAGAACATCAGAATCCTGAAAATGGTCAATTGATTCTTCTAAGTTATGATCAGGTAATGCATCCTTACTCATCTCTACGAGTTTATCATCTTCTAAGACTAGTGTTTCTAAATCACTAGACTCTAAAACAGTATTCTCAGGGTAAACTCTTTCCTATAAACCATCATCACAATCATATAAAGGATTATTAGCGAAAGTTTCTAGTAAAGGCCCGTTAACTAAGGTGTTAATCATAGTTACTTCCTCTGATTCACTTATAGGCACATCAAATAATGGATTATCCAACATATTGCAGGCTAAAGGATCATGAACTACATCGTCTAAAACGGTGGCATCTTTAGTCAAATCCTCGTCCTTTCGAATAGGTGAATAATGATTAAAATTATTGGGATTTGAACCAGAAATAGTACTATCATTATAAAATTCAATCGGAGCAAATTCTTCATCAACACTATCCTCATCATAATCATCATTATAATAACATGAAAATGGTTGAACCTCATCTAAATTAGTGTTACCAATTCTAACCTCGTCATCCTGATTATAAAAATTGTTCTCATTTTCACGGGTGATATTGGAAAGAATGTATTGGCAATCAAGAGTAATTCGAGCAATTATTTCTTCCGTCTCTAACTCTAACCTACGTGTTGTCTCAAAGAAACTCACGTGTTGACTCGGCTTAACTTACACGTTGACTCAAGTATCTTACGTGCTTCATCTAGAGAAGAGGAATTATAGGAATTTTGCTCGTATGACCGGTATTCATGTTAATAGTAATTGGGCTCACCATGGTATGAGCCATAATCTTCAAAAGGTTGGCGTTCCCAACCACTATTCACACTCCGGTCATAAAAAGAGTGATGTCCATATTGTTCGCTTGGATATTCATATTCATTGTGATGGCTATTATAATACCAGTTTGACATCCTAAGCAAGGGAATTCTACACAAACACAAACAAGGCCGACTGAGCACAACAAACCTACTGATTTCTAGCAAACAAAAAGCATGATGGCTCCACTTAGATTGTTTCTAGACTGACTTCTAATCCTTCGAAAGGGAATTCGTTACAAACTGAGCAAACCCTCTCGGAATCAATCAGGAGTTTAAGTAAGTTGAATAGAGGCGAGGGAAGCTGCGTGGAGCTTTGATACCCAAGGCCTCACCGCATTACAAGGCGGCGTGATCACGCATTCAACTTACGAAACCATCATGAACTTCAAGTATGCTTAAAGAGTAACCAATATTTTTCGAATGACTTTCCTATTAAGCTCGTTACCCTATCGGTCTCGTTCTAGTCAAAATTTTAGGCTTAGTTTCGTGTTTGGTTTCGTTTTCCTAAGGCGGGCAAGAAGAGAACGGTGATGAAATCCGAACTTTTTTATTGTATGGCCAGTCCTTTCTAGAGCTGGCAAACGGGCGGGCCGGGGCTGGCTTGTTACGGGTTACGCAGGTACGGGTAAACACGGGCCAAAGCTTGCGGGTTGTTATTTTTCACGGTAGTCATTTCTTCAACCCGCACCCGTAGCGGGTAAAAGCTATGGCTTACGGGTTAGCCTGGCTTTTTATTTAAAAATAAAAATTAAATTAAATTAAGTTAATTTGTGATCCTGAGGTCAATAGCCAGCCAAAATCTTCATCAAAAGACAAAAATTATCAAACCCTAACATCTCAATTCTCCTAGTTCTTTGATAAAGAGTCATAGAACTTCAGTTTCTCCATTGTTCTTCTTTCTTTCTCGGAAATCTTCATAATCAGATCAGGTGATTAAACAAAAATATCAAAAAACTAACACAAACCCAGATTCAAATACCAAAAGCATAAACGAGGTATTAAAACCCTAGAACTATTGAGGAACAAAGGAATTAAAATCTGAATAGCAATTATATCACCAAAACCTTCACGACCACATCATCACTTTCTTCAACTTCAATCCATCATCCAACTGCATCACCTTTTTCTTCTCATAGAGCATCATAATCAAAGTTCAACAACGAGCTCAAAATGGAGCCTTCATCGGCAGCAAAACCTCATCAGTATCGCAGCAAACTTCATCGATTACAACATCTAACATCACAGACTAGAGCTCCATTCAAACTCGAGATTCAAACATCAATGGCAGCAGCAAACCACTCTGTCGTTCACCACTGCATACCCTGTTAACCTCCCTATCAAGCTTGAAACAACAGTTTAGGTTCCATCCTCGTTAATCTGCCCGCATCACCAGAACACCCACAGTTCAAGTCCAAATCTCCAAGCAAATCTGTAAATATCACAAAATCTAAATCAATTAAGCAAATCAAATTTCAACAAAAAACCCGATTTGTAAAACTGATTCAATTAAGCAAATCAACAAATCAATACCTTTGCCGGCAAATCTCAATTCCTTTAAATACTCAAACTGAAACACCATTTCAAACTAAACCCCCAAATTTAATCGTTGTTGTTGAGAGAATTGAAGTGATTGGCTTGAATCTCAATCCCAAAACACCACAGATCCCCGTTCAATTCACGACTTCTTCATATTCTTTTTACTTGATTAACTTCAATAACTTCATTACTAACACCAATTGAACATTTTACCTCAACTCTCTGTCCCAATCTCACCATTATCATCTCTAATCCTACACCAGCCGAAGAACACAGAAGAAGAGAGGAGTAGAGAAAAAAAAAAGAGAAGAAAGAGAACGATGTCTCTTCATTTAGTTTTAGGTTTAGCCTTTTATACCTTAAACGTAGGGATAGGATTAACCCTAGATAATCCAACGGTGAAAATTAATTGTTGTTTATTATTATACACGGTTAACGTGGATTACCGCGGGTTTACGGGTCGGGCACGGGTTAACCCGTTTTTCTCACAAGCCACCATTTCTCTAACCCTAACCCGGCTTGTTTATAACCAAGCCGAGCCGGGTATGGGTTTTCACGGGCCGGGCACGGGTTAATCCGCGGGTTTCGGCTTGTTTGCCAGCTCTAGTCCTTTCCCTTTACTAGGAAATTAAAGCAGCCGGATTTAGTTCCTCGACATATATTCACACGAAATCATCCAGTAAACCCGCTGACAGGGGATTCGCGGGTGTTTAGAATTCTTACCTCCCGTTCCAGACGGGGGATGAACCGTTGAAGTCGACTCGGGCCACGACTCCTATGTCATGTACGAACCCGAGGGGCCGAGACGATATCGTAATCGTCGTCCTTCCCTATGCAGTTTATATTTAAATAACCATTCCTTAGGGTTTTAAAAAAAATAATGTCCAAAAGTCTAAAAATAAAAATAAAAATTACAAAAATAATTACCTAATTACAGTTTCTAAAAAAAATAAAATAATAATTAAACTATATACAAAATTTCTTCTTCACTCCGTTCGGATCTCTCTTTTCTTTCCTATTTTGGCTTTGCTTTTCTTTTCAGCACTTTCTTTTTTTCTTTCGCTCCATCCAAATCTGAAAGCAAACAGAAGTACCAAAACGCGTAAAAAAGAACAAAAATAATAATAAAACCTAAAACAAATCTATACACAAGTCCGCGTCGGCGGCGCCAAAAATTGATGGTTATTTTCAATGATGTTGTAGTAATACGGGTTGTCGTTCACTCGGACTTGACGAGATTGATTTTAAGAATTAATAAAAGAAAATAAAAGAGAATATATACAAATATTGTCACGGGATGAAGAGTCACTAGGACGCAGGATTTCACTACTTTTCATATTCTTGTGGTTCAGTCATTAACTCGAGACAATATAGCTCAAACAAAAGAAATTGTGACTCTAATTCCTTGCCAAAAATCGATTTCATAAAACATTATCTGTAAGTCGTAAGCATGACGCATCAAAAGTAATTTAAACTAAGCATGCGACATCAGACAAAATAACAGATAATTAATAGAAATCATAAAACAATTAAATCTATGCAAAAAGTCATATAAAGAATTAACTCATTTACCACAATCATGAAAAGTTGCTTCCTCCGTTGTCCCAGTGATGGGTTCTAGCTCCGCATATTGGAAACACACTCAGAATAATTTTTCATTGCTTAGAAAGTGTTTACACGAGGTGAAAATGGAATGAATATTGAAAACCGGGTTTGTAACAATTATATTTGTTACAAACCAAACTGTTACAGAGAAAGATATATATGATGTGTCGCTGGCACTATTCAAAAACCACTGCCTCCTTAACTACGACCCTCAGTAGGGAGTCGTTGTCACTGTAGAAATACGACTGTCACTTACAGTCTAATGTTCTTCGTTCTCCCCTTTAATGGCAGCAGCAGAGACAAGCTCTGCAACTCTGATTTCTCACCCTGTTTCGTTCCCCTAACTCTCCATCCCCCTCTATGACTCTAGTAAAGACTTTTTATACTTCACAACACCAAGAATACTCCTCATTACTCCGGAAAATATCTTCCATAGTGGGCAAGTAAATAAAATTATCTCGGAAATTTTCTTTCCTTTCTTGCCTTTTCATGCGTTCAATTGCTGCATACACATTCCAATATACCCTGGTACACGTTCAAGAGTGATCCAACACGCTGTAAACACGGTCAAACTTTCCAAAACAAGCCCAACAGAAACCCGTGTATATCTCATACTGTTTTTACTTCCAAAACCGTTGCAGCCCAATTCTCTCGATTCCAGGATCATTACCATCCCTATTTGGTCCAACCAGGCCCAAATCAACTAAATACAACGCTCGAGTCTCACTCAAACTTGTCCAAATTCCTAACAGGGTTTCCGCAGGAAGATAAACCCGAGAATTGTTCAATCATTAAATCCACCATTCTAGCCAGATTAAGTACAAACGATGACCATTACCATCCTGTTAAGCCAAAACAAACAACCCTAATGAGTTTCGGCACTTGAATCTCCCGAGAACATGATCAACATTCGAACCCTAATTCTGTTTTCTGAAAAACTTCTTTTCCCGCCAAAATCCATATTCAAATGGAGAAGATGACCTCCCCTAATCCTGTACGAGGCGTCCCTTTAGCACTTGCCTTATGGGGTGTAAATATCAGCTAGTGTGCCCCTTAGTAATTGGGTGCCCCTTATCCAAAGTAGGAGTCCGTTTAGTAGTTGTCCTCCGGGGTCTTCCGAGCAACTTTTCGAGCCGAATTTTCCAACAATCTTTATTTCCAAAAAATACCTACATACACACAAAACACCATAATAAGGACAAAAATGAGTACTAACAATATGAAACATTGAGGACAAATTAGACACATAAATGCGTCTATCACTAGACCTACCCTAACATGGAAGAAAAAAGAAAACACCCGCTACACAGCTGGTCATAACATGGAAGAAAAAAGAAAAGACCCGCTACACACCTAGTCATAAGCCTAACAATATATATATATATATATATATATATATTTATAGACCCGCTACACAGCTGATTATTTAATTTATTTATTTTTTTTCGCTCAATAGCTGGTTCCTAAAAAAAAAAAGTAAAGTAAAAAGTTAACCACTCCCCCACACTTAAATATTACATTGTCCTCAATGTAATTGAGTCATCCAACGCAAAACTTAAGATGGGAAATTCATAAGATGCAAAAAGTAAACGAAAATAAAAATAAAATAAAAATACAACTACCGGAATGTACAAAAAGGATCCTGTCATGTCCCGGTTATGGGGTGTCCACCTGTTAAGGGATTGTCCGTATGATAATTAGAAGACGTAGTTTTAGTAGCGAGCGTGTGAGCGGCATGTGCCAGTTCAATAGTTCCATTTTTCTTATAAACACTGAACTCTTGTAATTCAAGATTATGGAATAGAAATTGTTGTTTGTTCTTCCCCTCATTTGAGGTTTTACCCTTCAATTCTGCAGAGTAGATCCTGCGGTCTTGAGCCTGATTACTCAGTTGTAGTGTAGATCACTACAATTGGTATCAGAGCACTCGATTCCTGTGTGACCGAGTGACGATGATGATCAACAAAGATGAGTTTATAGCCGAAGTAATGAGTTCAATTGCTGCTAGATTGAAGGTTGAGTTAGAATCTCCGTTGAAGGAATTATTGGTTGTTTGGAAGCTTCGAGGGAAGTTCTAGCTGCTGCGAGGAAGGATTTGGCTGAGGCCATGTGTAAGCTGAAAGCAAATAAAGATTTAATCGAACCCTCAATTGAATCTATGCCCAAATTCGAAAGTGAATTGGAATTCATTCCTGTTAAGTCAAAATCATGGATTAACTTCACTCTCCCTTCTTTAATTCCATCAGCAGATAAAGAAAATTATAGATCTACAGCGAGAACTCAATTCTCGGATAGGGATAAAGAGGGTTTTGAATTTGGAGTTCAGGAATACAATGGTGGTTCAAGTTTTCTAGCATATCAGGAACGTAATCCATTCATTTCTGAAGATAAATTCCTTGATATCGCTGCGGGATTTCAAGTTAGCAAGGTTACAAATAGTGAGGTAAAGGATTTTAACTCGTTATATCAGAATTTTAATGCTGAATTTCAACAGTTTGAAGGTCGAAGGTTAATTAGAGGTGATACTCTGAATTTATTCTTAAGTGACCTTAGTTTTTCTACTCCAATAGATTTCGTACCAATTTTAATCTCTCAATTAGATTCATACAAATTCTACCTCGCTATTCTGGTGTTAACAAAATTTTATTCATTCATCCAATAAGTCAAATAGCCCTCATATATGATGCAATACCTAGTTTTAATTTTTCTCACAAGTTGTTTGATCGAGGTAAATTGTTTGAAACCATGTTTTGGGATTCACTTTTGAAATTCATGGATGCTTATATTGGTAAATCTGCTTATGAACTGAATTTTGTTTGAGGTTTCGAATGTGTTGGAATTTGTTGAAAATGGAGACAAGCTTGATTCCAGCAAGTTGTTTGATAAAATGCCACGGCAGAGTAATGTGTTAATCAATGGTTTACTCAAAATGCATGAGAGTGTATCCAGGAGTTTGAGCCATGGCCGAGCTTATTTTCTTATGCAACTTCAAAGGGGTAAGGAGAGTTACAATTCTTCTATTGATAAATATTCCTTCCTTAATTTCGATCCTACTCACATTGTGTTTGATTGTGAGAAAGAGATCAGCCTTATTATATGGGTTTCTTGTTTTGTGAAACTTGATTCTATGTTTGAGTATCGAACTAAAGCGTGGGTTACAGATTCAATGGTATTCATGTTGGCTAAACCTGGAAAAACATTTTTGTTGGGTACTGTGTGTTTCAAATGGGCAATTTGTGTTTCTTCTCACTCTTGTTTCAACCTTACCGGTAGAGTATTCGATCCTAGTAAAGAAATTGATGTACCTAGAAGTGGGAATTATGTATATAATCTAATTATGAAATTTGGGTACTGCTCTGACTTGTTATTAGAGTATTTGTGTGCCTTTTTGTTGGGTATAAATGGTGATAATCGTAATGCTGGTATGCTGGGTGGTGAAATGACGCAGCTAGGCAATGCTCGCAACGGTAAATTGAGATTCCAGTTGACAAGGCACAGCAATTCTAGTAAGGAATGGAGTTTACCTGGTCAGGAATCCCTTGCAAGGATAGTGGGAATTCATGAAACATATATTGAAGCCAATATTGCATTTAAGTTGTTGATCTCCTTGAGATGGAAATCCAAGTGGCTATCTACAGGGCTATGGACTATGAGAAATACAACTAGTGATACGTTACTTATGTTGAATCTAGGAGAAAGAGTTCTGCAGTATTCCTTCACGGTAATATGTACATGCACTCATTTAAATATTGTGGAAGCTTTGTATGAAGAAGATTATATTCTAGGCATGAGGTCCTCGAGTATCTATGTTGCTGGTTCACACACAACTCTCAATTGTGCTCAGTATTCTTTATTCTGTGGATGTAAAGGAAAAAATATTTGTGTTTGTATGGTAGAAATCAGTAATTGTAACATGATGAAAGCACCACTTGTTAAGAGAAACAAAATGAGAGTTATTATGAACTGTCAGGTAGGTTTTACTCTCTCCATGGTGGTTACTCGACATCACATTCGAGTGTTCAGTTTGCTAATTCGAGACCAGAGTCATGGTGGTGGAGTAAAAATCAAGCACATGCTGATAAAAGTTAATGAGTGGCAGCAGTTATACTGGAATACAGAACGAAGGAACTGTAACAAGTACCTTGTAGTGGCATCTAGGTATTTTACTGGGACTGCCCGACATGTTTTTAAGCAACTGCAGACCTCTACACCTGATTGCTCAACAAAACAAGGGGAAGATGAGGGTCTCAACTCCATGGCTAGGATATACAGTTTGCAAAGGGTAAGGATAATTCTTTCTACTACATTACATGGCTTTCCTGCATACACTCCGTACATCAAAGATTGTATTCTTCTTAAAAGGTTTTGGCTGGAAATATTCACCACAGTAGCTACTACTTTACAAGCCAGCACAAGTCATCACTCTAATACAGCTGGACTAATGGGGAAAAGGAATATATTTATCTCACACAATGGCCTGGTGGGGAACTTCTTTGTTAAGATTTTGTCTACTATTTTCGAGAAAGAATGTACGACGAAGGTGTATTATTCTCTGGTATTTTACCAGGAGACGATTAAGTCATCAAGCCTCTGTGGAATTTTTTGAGTGTTTGATTTTGTATACACAGGTTCAGGAGTGACTCTGGGAAATAATATATCTCAGTTTACACACAACCACCGTTTTGCTAAAAGGGGCTACAAGCAGCTGAAGGCAACCAAAGGAGAAGTTATCTTCCCAAGAAAAGAGTTGCAGGTGACAGTTTTTGTGTTAGTGGAAACGACAGGTTTACAACTAAAGCTCCACGTGCAAGTTCGTTGCGAAGAAGTTAACATGAAGATGCACGTTAATACCTCAACTGGTAGTGGAGAAAAGCCTCTTATGCTGAAAGGTACTCGTACATTGATTTGCAATCCCATTTGGATACTGTTATTCGTAGCTGCAAGTGGTGTCATTACTTGTATCTACCCACCTTCAGTTGTGAAGATACAAGGCCTGTTCACTACTGGGAAATGATTCTAGGCTCAAGTTCATTGATTATTTTTGAAGGGGACTTGGATCAAATTGATTTCTACAGTGAGAAGGAATTTAGCTTGTTAGGGGCCTTACTGTCGAAGTTAGGGAAACTATATTCATGTCTTTTACTGTATTGGAGAAGGAGCTGCAACAATTGTGTTCCAGGCTCGAGCTCAATTCATATCCTTGAGGACAAGGATGATTTTAAGGGGTGGGAATTTGTCATGTCCCGGTTATGGGGTGTCCACCTGTTAAGGGATTGTCCGTATGATAATTAGAAGACGTAGTTTTAGTAGCGAGCGTGTGAGCGGCATGTGCCAGTTCAATAGTTCCATTTTTCTTATAAACACTGAACTCTTGTAATTCAAGATTATGGAATAGAAATTGTTGTTTGTTCTTCCCCTCATTTGAGGTTTTACCCTTCAATTCTGCATAGTAGATCCTGCGGTCTTGAGCCTGATTACTCAGTTGTAGTGTAGATCACTACAGATCCCCATAAACTAATAACCTGAAAACTTGGGGATCGACCCAAAATACAATATTTACAAACGACAACTTCACAATTATTTTATGAAAAAAATGGGGAAATTGAAACCGTCAGAAAATAAAATTTACCCTAAACCAAGTTTTTACTGCACATGGAAGTGCGTAAAGAACAAAGTATGGGGATTCTATTGAGACTGGGAAATTTCAACTGGCTCATGCACGATATTAGAAATAGGCAAATCTTCTGGGTACTTAGATGCAAAGTAATCCAACAATACTTTAGAAGCACACAATTCTAACCCTAAATTAGGCAACTTTTGGAAGTCTAGTGGTCTAGAAACAACCTCTAAGTCGGGTGAATGATCTTGTGAGGTAGATTAATCTATGGAATTAGGCGAATCATCCACACAATCATCCACAGGGTCATCTATACGTTTTGTTTGGAACAGAGAGTCACTATAAGACTGATCATCATCATTAAATAATCTTTGGCATTCTAGAATTCTCAATCTTTGTTCCAAACTAGGCGGTGTGTGTTTGTAATAATTCTCATATATAGTTTCATGTGATTCTTCACTTACCTCATGTGGAGCAGAAACTCCATACCATTGCCTACGCATATATTCAGCAAGCGTCATCTCAAATGAGGTTTCCTGATAATTTGACTTTCTACGCTTATATTCCGCCAGCGTCATCGTAGGTGACATCTCCTCAGAAGAAGTCATCATCCTCAAAAATTCCCTGAAAAGAAATACAAAAAGAAACGCATAAAAAGGAAAAAGAAAATACTGTACAAAAAAAAAAAAAAATAAACCTAAAAATTAATCTAAAAACAAATCCGCGTCGGCGGCGCCAAAATTAATAGAGTTTTTGATTTTTTTTATTGTTGTAGTAAAAGGGTTGTCGTTCACTCGGATGTTGTTGAGATTAAATTAAAAGGTTTAACGAAAATAATAAACAAAAGCGAGAGTCACTGGGTCTAGGATTCCTCCGCATTCATATTAATAGGTTTCAATTATTTACTCTTCAGCAATTATCGCTCAATAAACAAAACAACAAGGACTCTTATTTTTGCCAAGGTAGATTCTCCAAACATTAGTTATAAATCGTAAGCATGGAACATCAAAAATCTAAGCAAGCATGACCCATCTAATAAAATGATAACTAATTTTTACAAATCATAATTCTATTTTAATTAGTTCAAAAGTCATATAAAGAATTAATTAAAATTACCCACGTATGAAATTCGGCTTTCCTCCGTCGACCCAGTGTAGGGGCTTAGCTTCTCATGATGAAAACACGCTCAAAATTCATTTTTTATTGCCCAAATGGTGTTTACAAAGAAGAGAAAATGAGAAAATCAAATTAAACCGGGAATTCGCAACGTTTATAAGCGTTGCAAACCCAGCATTACAAAGAATAACTTGATGAACCGTCGCGCAGGATGACAGTCTTATCTCTTGAGCATAAACGACAATGTTTTACGACTGTCCTTGCAAGTATGTTCTTCGTGTTCTTCACTATTTCTCTGCTGCTGCTACAGATTTCTCTGCAGCAATTCTCTCGACTCTGTAGCCTCCCCAATCACTCGATAATCCTTTCTTCATCCCGAGCACCCAATTTATACTCAACAGACCCCCAAAATCCTTTGTAATAACTCAGAAATATTTTCTTTTACTCGGGATCATTTTCTACCATTTTCACGTGATTATTTCCTTCAATATTTCCTTCACGCGTTTCCAGAGGCCCAATTTCATCCAAACACGTCCCTCAGATGTTACAGAATCTGTCGAACACACTTTTTCCTCATGCAAATCCCAAATTAATCTCAACAGAATACGGGGAATATTTTTCTTCCCTGTTTTATCCAAACTTGACGTGGCCACCTATTTTCTCGAATCTGGAGTGATTACCACCCCGTTTAGTCGAAAACAGGTATATCCAATCCAAAGAACCCATTGAATCCGGCCAAAGCTTCAGCAGAATCTTGCCTGAAATACCCGTGAAAAGTTCACACCTCTGTTTCCTTCTAACTCGAGTTCTAGCCAAATTCAATCGACAAAATCACTCATACTATCCCCTGTTTTCTCTAACGCATTGTTTCCATAAGTTTCACCTTTGAGTCTCCTCGGAAAGAGCACCAAAACTCGAACCCAAAATCTCTTTGTTTGCAAAGACGTTTCCCACCAAAAAGTATGAATTCTGTTTCTTGAATTCTCGATTATCTAGCCAATTTTGATCGACACTATGACCCATACCAGACCTGTTTAGGTACCAAGAACAAACCAAATTGATTTCAGCGCTTTAGTCTCATTCAAACACCTCCAAATCTTCAACCCTAAATCTGCACCAATTTTCCCGCCAAAAATTGAAATTCAAACGAAGAAGATGACTGCTCCTTATCCAATCCGGGAGCGCGAATAGCAATTAGGGTGCCCCTTAGTAATTGGGTGCCCCTTATCCAAAACTGAGAGTCCGAATAACATGTGTCCTCCGGGGTACAAAAATCACTTTTCGAGCAACTTTTTCCATATGAGCTTATTTCACAAAAACACCTACAAACAAGTTTATTAGTGATAAAATGAGTCACAGCTAATGTATTTATGGGTGAAAATACGTCGCACTTTCGTGCTCATCAAAATCCCCCACACTTACATTTTGCTAGTCCTCGAGCAAAACAGAAAATTGACCCGCTACACAGCTGGTCATAAAATAAAAGAGAGTTAGACCATTACACACCTGGGTCATGACAAATGCCATACATAAGACGCGACACAATTTTTTTTTTTTTTTTTTTTTTTTCTTTTTTAAGATTGCCACCGGGGGCTATTATTAAAGAAAATCAAACATCGTCGTTTTGTACATGAATGGATGGGAGCCGAGCAACAAACTGTGCTCCGACTCCTTTTTGGATAACTACACCTACCCTAACATGGAAGAAAAAAGAAAAGACCCGCTACACAGCTGGTCATAACATGGAAGAAAAACGAAAAAGACCCGCTACACAGCTGGTCATAACCCTAACAATCATAATATATATATATATATATATATATATATATATATATATATATATATATTTATAGACCCGCTACACAGCTGATCATATTTTTTATTTTTTATTTTTTTTAGTTCGCTCAACAGCTGGTTCCTGAAAAAAAAAAGTAAAGTAAAAAGTTAACCACTCCCACACACTTAAATATTACATTGTCCTCAATGTAATTGAGTCATCCAACGCAAAACTTAAGATGGGAAATTCATAAGATGCAAAAAGTAAACGAAAATAAAATAAAATAAAAATACAACTACTGGAATGTACAAAAAGGATCCCCATAAACTAATAACCTGAAAACTTGGGGATCGACCCAAAATACAATATTTACAAACGACAGCTTCACAATTATTTTATGAAAAAAATGGGGACATTGAAACCGTCAGAAAACAAAATTTACCCTAAACCAAGTTTTTACTGCACATGGAAGTGCGTAAAGAACAAAGTATGGGGATTCTATTGAGACTGGGAAAATTTCAACTGGCTCATGCACGGTATTAGAAATAGCCAAATCCTCTGGGTACTTAGATGCAAAGTAATCCAACAATACTTTAGAAGCACACAATGCAAAGTGACTGGTTTTTCTATCATTTGTGGCTACTACTTTGCATATGGGCAATACCCCCTACCTATCAGGTATTTATACTTATTCTCGTTCCTTCTTACCAGATTGACCTTATCATTTGGAAATATAGTAGATAGAGACATAACACTCGATACATAATTGTCATGGTGATCTTTGGATTTCGTATATGAAAAGGCGAGGGTACCCAAATATACCACAAGCAAAAACTTTTCCTACCTATAATTCCTTTCTCCGAAAGTGATTTTCTATGGACTGAGTCGAGACAATGCAACTAATCGGTTCACACTTCGTGTGATCGTCTATGGATACAAGATCGACACAATACAACAACGAAGTATGTTTACTTGATAAAAAGTTCCGGACTTAACCAAACACAATAGGATTGCTTATCAAGTAAATAGGAATTAACGTTTGTGTAATTTACTTTAATTATAATAAAACAATTATAATGTGGAAATATAAAGTAAATTACACATCAAGATTTTGTTAACGAGGAAACCGCAAATGCAGAAAAACCCCTGGACCTCGTCCAGAATTGAATACTCTCAGGATTAAGCCGCTATACAAAATTAAACCAACTTCGTATAGTTGAGACCAAACAACTAAACCTATAGTTCACCTAGTTCCGTCTGTATTCCCACGCCTCCAACTTATGAATAAGTCACGTACTTGGAACAATTCCTTTGGTTCGTATTCCAAACAGTAAAGGAACAACAAATCTGTTTGGTATGAACTCTCTTCAACCAAGTGATGTGAGTTCGTCAAAGGCCTCTTCTGTTTATCTCAATAAACTCCTTCGTCAGGTTCTTAGATCTATCTTATGTTCAACTACCAAAGGTAATTGTTAAGATTTTGCAATCAATACTTTTAATCACAAAGAATTGTATTGATGCCGATCTACACAACTAATCAATCCAATCTACCACAAGGATAAACCGATTATAGTTGGATCCTCTTATACCGAAACAAGTATTGTGCACTCCAAAGATTATGAACCCCAAATCAGAAATCTTCGATATCTTCTTTGTCTTCAAATCTTCTTAGATCTTCAATAAACACCTGCATACAACAACTTGAATCTCTTGTGATCAATCACGCATAGATCGGAGTCTGTTAACAATGGATTATCACAAGATCGTCTTTAGCACTAACAATAGTCTAAAGATCCCCGTCGAAACTTCGATCTAGTTTGAGTAAATCTTATATCAGAAGAGAAGATTCTCAAGCATAAACAAACTAGGTGCAATCAAAGTTCAACCACCGTTAATCAATCAAATCAATCGAAAACACAAGATAAATCGCAATTATCTAATTTCCCACCAACGGTACTAATAGAGCTTCTCAATCCCAAAGAAGACTTTAAACTGAGCGGCCGTAAGAGATTTCGCATAATTAGGTTACTCTCCTCTCCGAATAGGCGGCTACACCAATAACAACACAACCGAGGAAGTTTGCTGTCACGAAGGATTAGTTTGCTAGAAATGCAAACTTCAAGTATTTATAAACAAGGAAGTTTGGACACCAAGGAATATCCAAAACCGAAAATATTCTCAAAGATATTCAATATATTCCAAATTCGGTTTCCATAATTCCTGGAAATGCTCTATCCAAAATATTGACCGAAAATCTCTTTGGAAAATCTTTAACTAGTAAATGCACATTACTAATTCTCATTTTCCTAAAATAAAATTAAGACCTTAATTAAAAGATTCTTAACTTATTTATGTTTCGATCCGGGATTTTCTTCTTATAGCTATTAAGGAATAACTTTGAACAATAAAAGATAAAGATTACTATACGTGTTCAAGTAACATTATTATAGAAGTAGTGGTTGATTTTTATAATGTGAAAAATAAGCTAGTTATAATATAAAAGAAAAATAACCCGAGAAAAATCCAACGATGATAGGGTGATGGATCTACAATTGGAATAGTAAAGATTTTTAGTTTGTCCTACTACATGTATCACTCGGTGGTTTCTTCGGGACAAATATTTCAGTCAACCTAACAATTCTCTAAATGAAAACATAAAATTTAAAAAACATGGAAAAAATTGTCAGTTTATATAGAGCCAACAAAAATATAATAGGGATTAAAATTGACATATTTTTT
Organism: Papaver armeniacum; assembly: GCA_023531295.1. NCBI lineage: Eukaryota > Viridiplantae > Streptophyta > Magnoliopsida > Ranunculales > Papaveraceae > Papaver > Papaver armeniacum. The sequence goes on from JAJJWW010014164.1 coordinate 97,117, forward strand.
TACTTATTACAGAGACTGTGCCGTTACGGCACGGGTGAAGTCTAGTATTAAATACTCCCTTCTTTCAGTTTTACTTGATGTTTTAGAGTTTTCCATGCAGATTAAGAAACAACATAGAGAGTAAATTTTTTCGAATCCTACCCATATTAATAGCTTTCTAAAAATTTAAAGCACCAAGTTTTTAGTTTCTATATATAATTAGTGTTAATTACGAATCCCGTTGTAATTTACTTGCGATAAACCAAAGACTTAACCACAATAGATTATATATCCTCCAGGAGTAATTATCTATCTATTGATTACAATGAGAATTAATGGTATGGCCTGATTCCAAAGCAAGGGCAAATCAGTGAGAATACGGGGGAAATACTTAAATTCTCATTTATTTTGGAACACAAAATAAACCCTAGAACATCAAGTAAAAAGGAACACAAGGAGTATAAATAATTTACGAAAAACTCGGAGATGATTGGTCTTTTAGGGACAAATGTATAAACATGATGTAGTGTCACACGGTCAGTTGCGACTTCATTTTTCTTGGGGTCATGACCATCAATACTCATGTGGTTCAGAGTTACAACTTCAACCACAAGTTTTCAGCCTTGTAAAGTTACATCAAAGTATTTGTTAGAGCATTGCTCGGTTAAACCCACCAAGCGTTGGTATGTCAAGTTTGGTTGTCATATTTTAGTGAATCAAAACTCATGTTAAGAGTCGCTTGATTATGTACTAGAGTCAACTTCGTATAGGTTAGCTTTAAAGTATTAGGATATGAGACTTTACAAGTATTGCGAAGACTTGAAGATGTGAAGAAGCAAGGAGCTACAACGACAACAATCATCCTTCCACTTGAGGTTAGTGATATTTGACTTGAACTGTTTCATTCCCTAACACATCTTTCAAGTCGTGCATATTGAAAACAAAACTGTGAAGCATATTTGAACTCTAGATAAACATAGTATTAAGGAATACAATACGAGGTTTATTGCTTAACCATTAAACTTTGTAGATAAGACATCGCCATAATCATTTGAATGCTATTGTGATTATGTATAGGTATGAGGTGAGGATTTCATCCTAGGGAACAATGTTTTACATGTGTTCTAAGGAAGTAAGTTCATAAACTTGTTTTTGAATCGAAAAGGAAATCGTCAGGCGTTATTGGTTTTGTTATTCATTGCATATCTTATGAACAACCAATATGTGTGATTGAGTATAACCGTTCATGACTTGTTGTGTTCTTGGTAGAACTATTCACAAAGGCCTGACTTATGTATTGGTATGACTTTTATTAGTGAAACCTATCTTAAGTAATCACCTGAGATGGTATGATCGGGTTTGTGATTTTCTTCTGAACAAATATGGGAAAGGGGAACCGATCCTAGTAAGAGGTGCAGTACATCACAAAGGGGAACCGATCCTTGTATGAGGTGTTGCAAGGTTTATAGAAGAAAGGGGAACCGATCCTATGGACATGTGCAACACATATAAGTTAGATACCATATATATGTGGGGAACCGATCCTAGTACCTAGTCAACCGAATTTTGGAAAGCTAGTGTGACTATGCACAATACTCACATGGAAGGTAGAACCGAAACTTGTTTTGGTAGAACCTTTTAAACCCATGATTGTGATTGAATGTTATTTGATCAATCGCATAGTTCTTGAAAGTCAGATGAACCAATTCTAAACTTGTTTGGAAGTGTGGAAAATTGGTTTCAAGGTTGTAAGTGTGAAAGAGAACTTACAAAGTTAAGATGTCGACATAGTTTGAACACGTGCTATGAATGTTTATTTCTTTAATTGTTCAAAGTTATTCCTTAATAGCTAAGGGAAGAGAATCCCGGGATCGAAACATAAATAAGTTAAGAATCTTTTAATTAAGGTATTTAACTTCATTTTGTAGGGAAATAAGAATTAGTAATGTGCATTTACTAATTAGAGATTTTACGAGAGATTTCGATCATTATTTTTGGACAGAGCATTCACTACACCATTTTTAGGATTTCGCAACAAAGATTCGCAACGGCTTAGTATCGGTTGCGAATTTTCCGTTGCAAATTGCAACCGCTAATATTTCGCAACGGGTTTCTGTCGTTTCGAATTTTGTAACCTCACAGGGGAGGTTGCGAATTGCAACCGCTCAGTTCAAGCGTGTGAACCGCTTGCTTGGTCGTAACACTAGAGTGATAAACACGCCCCGAGTCAAATTTCGGTCAAGACTTCGGTTTTTATTTCCACCCTTAATCCAAGTCTAGGGTATATCCCACCCTTAGATGAATTCTATCCTCATTTTTTCTTCCGCCAAAACAGAGAGACTCAGCTCTCCTTCCCCCCTCTCCTCCATCTCCATCTCGATAAACCAGAGAGATTCAACTCTCATCTCCATATCGATAAACCATAGAGATTCAGCTCTCATCTCCATCTCCATCTCCATCATCGTGTAGATCTGTATACAGGTACAATTTTTGACATAGTTTTTAGGGTTTTTAGATTTCGATTTCTAGGGTTTCAGAGATTTGATTTCTAGGATTTAGAGATTTTGATTTAAGTTTATCGAATCCTAGGGTTCCATTTAAGTTTTTCGCTTTTAGGGTTTAATGCTTGATTTCAGTTTTTCGATTTCACTTGTGAATCATTTCAGTTTATTTATTTATTTTTTTTCTTTCCATTTTATGGTTTGTTGTGTATCTGAATCTAATACCCCCTTTGTTTTTTCCATGTTAGGGTTTGTCAAGATTGAAGAACTGGTCAGAGTTGGTTCAGGAAGAACTAAAAAGATATATCAACTATGAAATTGTTGTGGTTATTTTCAAAGAGATAATTTCCATTTTATGGTTTGTTGTTTATCTGAATCTAATGTTTTTTCTTCCATGTATAGGTTTGTCAAGATTGAAGAACTGAAGTTCAGTTCATTAGAGTTTGAAGAAGAACTGGTGAGAATTGGTTTAGGAAAACTAAGAAGGTATATTCAACTGTTTTGGTTTTGATTTTGATTTTGATAGAATCTCATTGAGCATGATAAAAATGGTCCTAGTGGTGAATCTCAAAAGCTACTTGTAGCTCATTCTCTCTTTGTTGAGAGGATGTTTCTGTCGTTAACCTAAGGGCTTCGGCAACCCTACTACTAGGATTCAGTTGAAGCTACATGTTCGAATTGAATTGGTGTACTTACAGAAATTTTGTGCAATCTCTTAACTAAGAAGTTTTTATAAGTTGTATGGTCTGAACTTAAGAATTTTTATAAGATTTTGATTTTCATAGAAACTCATTGAGCATGATAAAAATGGTCCTAGTGGTGAATCACAAAAGCTACTTGTAGCTCATTCTCTCTTTGTTGAGAGGATGTTTCTGTCGTTAACCTAAGGGCTTCGGCAACCCTACCACTAGGATTCAGTTGAAGATACATGTTAGAATTGAATTGGTGTACTTACAGAAAATTTGTATAATCTCTTAACTTAGAAGTTTTTATAAGTTGTATGGTCTGAACTTAGAAATTTTGTATAATTTCTAAACTTAAAGATTTTTATAAGTTTGTATGGTCTGAACTTAATAATTTTTGTAAGTCCGATTTCCATTTTGATAGAATCTCATTGAGCATGATAAAAATGGTCCTAGTGGTGAATCGCAAAAGCTCATTGTAGCTCATTCTCTCTTTGTTGAGGGGATGTTTCTGTCGTTAACCTAAGGGCTTCGGCAACCCTACCGTTGGGACTCAATTTCATGGAATGGATTTAGTATAGTTTTAAATGATAGTATTCTTCTGATTAATCTTATGTTGTGTACATGTCAAATTCTCATAGGTACATGTTAGAGTTGTAGTAGATATCATATCAAAAAATGCTGCTGATTTTGTATTGATGTAGTGTACATATACTCTCTGAATTTTAACATAGACTGTCTTTAGGGTATGTCATCTACGGTTGATAAGGGATGGATGAAATGTCCTTGTAAGTCTGCTCAGTACATAGAAGGTGTTAGGTCATTTATAGAGTTTGTTAATAGAAATGGTGGCAGAAATACCTTATTCTCATGCCCTTGTAGTAAATGTAAGAATAGTAAAGGATTGGGGCCACTTAGTGAAATTTCATTGCATTTGCTTAAGTATGGTATTCTTTCTACATACACGAAATGGCGTTTTCATGGGGAAAAGTTAGAAGTAGCTGAGAATGTAGCTGAGAATGTTAATGTAGGAGATGTAGGTGTTGATCCTGTTATAGGTGAGGGTGAAAATTTAGGAGATGTTGTTGAGGATGATGGTGCTTCTGTAGTAGATGACAATATTAGAATAGATAGTGGGGTTCATAATGATGCTGGAACTAGGAAAAGGAAGAAAAAGGACTCTGTCTATGAGGGTGCAAAAGAACCGTTGTATCCGTCATGTCCTAAAGGAGTGACAGCATTGTATGCTTCTATCAAGTTGAATCACATAAAGACACAATATGTGTTTTCTGATAATGGTATGACTGCAATTTTAGAGTTGATGAAGGAGTTGCTTCCCGAAGAGAATACACTGCCATCTAAGTACCCAGAAGTAAAAAAGATGATCCAAGATCTAGGAATGGATTATATAACATATGATGCATGTGTAAATGGCTCGTATTTTGTATTGGAAGGATCATGCATATTTGGTGAAGTGTCCCTGTTTGTCAAGAATCTAGGTATAAGAAGGTTTTTAATGATGAGAGGAATCTTACTACTATTGCTCAGAAGACGGTTAGACATTTTTCGTTGATTACAAGGCTGAAAAGGTTTTACAGCGAACCATGGATCGCGGAGGAAATGATTTGGCATTCTAGAGCAAAGTCGAATATAAACGTCATGCGTCATCCCGTCGATTCTTCAGCTTGGTGATGTGCAAATAGTTTTTCGCCAGAGTTTTCCAAGGAACCAAGGAATGTTACACTTGGGATATCAAATGACGGTTTCAATCCGAATGGGTGTTTCGGTCTTGCACACAGTTGTTGGCCGGTGATTATTTGTATTTATAATTTGCCTCCTTCGTTGTGTATGAAGCGGGAATTCACTTTGTTGTCGTTGCTGATATAATGCCCAAAAGCACCCGGTAAAAACTTTGATTTTTATTTAGAAATACTGGTAGATGAGTTGAAGAAGTTATGGGATGGTGTACTAGCATTTGACGCTTTCAGCAAAACTGAATTTTTGATGAGAGCACAGTTGTTGTGGGCTATTCATGATTTTCTAGCGTTATGGACTTTAGCGGGATGTGTAACTCATGGATATTGTTCTTGTCCTACTTGTGGAGAAGGCCTTTGTTGCGGATTATCCCGCCATTTACTAAGAAGATCTGCTACAAGGGACACCAAAGATGGCTACCATCGAAGCATAAGTATCGCGATGATAGGACAAATTTTGATGGACGTGTGGAGCATGGTACAGCTCCATGGCCACTAACAGGGCTGCAGATACAAGAGATTGTAGGTAAAATCATTTCTAAGAAGGGCAAGAGAAAACAACCATCACAAGCAAGTCTCAAACGTAAAAGGAATGTCGATACCATCAAGGTTAGTCCTTTGTCTTGTCTTCATTTGATTAATTAGATTGAGATATGTTGTTTGCTTAGCTTAAACTTTGTTTAAATGGATTGATTCTAGAGGGATGCTATATAGGTACCGAGTTTTTATATTACTGATGAGCATGTTAAGATTTTTGAACCTATATTGAATTTTTTGTGCAATATTGAATCGTTTGAAATTCAGTAACTTGACCCTTGTTCTTATGTTATCTATTTTAAGAACTTGAAGATGACGCCAATGTTGAAGATGAGGTTAATGAACATTCTCTGTTCACCCGAAGATCTATTCTCTTTGATTTGCCCAATTGGGTCTCAAATGCGATTCGTCATATTATAGATGTCATGCACACAGAGAAGAATATAATGGAGCATCTTCTGAATACTATGATGGGAAACAACAAGTCAAAAGATAGTCCTGCCGCACGTCAAGATATGGAAGATATGGGGATAAGAAAGAAGTTGTGGTTGAAAGAGGATCTTGAGACTGGTAGAACAACAATGGAAAAGGATCATTTGAGATGACGAAGAAGGAGATAATTGACTTTTGTACAGTTTTGAAGAATCTAAGGGTACCTTAGGTTTCTCTTCAAATCTTCGCAACTGCGTCACTTTGTTAATCCTCTGGAGCTAAGGAATTTTAAATCTCATGATTACCATGTAGTAATGCGCATTTGCTTCATTCTTGGTTCATCTTTGCAACATCGCTACCTAAAGAGCTCCGAGTTTCTCTTCTCCAAATCGCATCTTTTTCAATATTAAATGCGCGAAGGTTGTAAACCGAGAACATCTCGCTAAAAGCAAAATCCAGCCTTGTAGAAGCAATATGTGTTCGGAGAAACATTTTCCTCCGTCGTTGTTTGTTATCGGTATTCACCGATGATTCATCTAGCAGATGAAGCTTTAATCTCGATCCAGGTGAGATTCGAGGTGGATGTATCCCTTTGAGAGGTAAAATTTCACATTGACATTGTTATTTAATTAATATATATAACATGAGTAATGTCTAGAACTTGAGTATTTGATAATGTTGTTTAATGTATATAGCTTGAGTGTTGTCATGTCCTAACATACTTTGTTGTTTAATTGCTACTTTTTAGGTTAATGAAGGGTTTCAAAGGGTTGGTGCGCCATAAAAGGTATATTGATGGGTGCATCGCAAGAGGGTATACGCTGCGAGAAGCAAGCTTGTATGGCATGGAGGGTGCATCAAAGGATGGTGATGGTACTCATAAGCATACTCGCCGGGCATTTTTTGATGATGACGATGAGTTTCTTTGATGAGATGCCTTTAAGTAAAGCTAAGGATATTATTCTAACTCAGGTGCAGTTTGAACAAGCTCGCAAATGGCTTCTCTCTAAGTATGATGGATTAGATGATTGGCAAAGGTAAAAAATTTTAATTTTACACCTTTAAGTGTTTTAAGTATGATGGTTGCAAAGATTTTTAATTTTACACCTTTGAGCTGTTATATGTCTATCGATATAATTGTTTTGAATTATCTTTTAATTGTAGGAAGTATGAATCCTATGTTAATGGTCAGAGAAACGGTCCCTCAAAGAGTTTTCTTTTATGGTTACGTGAAGAGGTAACATATTAGCCTAAATTATGTACCTTGACTCTCTTTCTGTAATCTATGTAATTACAATTCATATTTTACTAATTAGCTTGATTTCACACATGTTCTCTTGCAGTTGTTAGAAGCTAATGAAGCAAACTCAACACTTTGGTGACTAGTGCATGGACCTCTCTTCAAGGCGCAGTCGTATAAGAGATACCAAGTGAATGAATTTACTTTCTGTGCTGAAGATTACGAGGGGTTGGTTGTGTCACAAAACAGTGGTGTGTCGATGAAAGCTATTACAAGTTATAGAGCGAAGTCAACGGACACAAGTTACAATGAAACATAAATGACCTATTATGGAGTCATTAGGAAGATTATCAAGCTGAATTTTATGGAATTCGAAGAAACTATATTTTATTGTGATTGGGTGAAGGTTGAAGACAAGACTAATGGGTGCAAGGTTGATGCAATTACAAAATTGATAAAGGTTAACTTGTCCAAGATGAAAAGCATTAATGGAATTATGGATGAGACATTTATTCTTGCATCTGAAGCGACACAAGTTTTCTACTCAAAGGATGTGTCTGAAAAAGGGTGGTCTTTGGTGTTGCATTCATCTCAAGGATTGACTTCCTCTATAGATAGTATTGAAATTCCTAGTATTTATCGATCGGCTCTTGACTGACAATGAGAGTTTAGAGAAGCTTATATGTGTTGATTATGTGGTTTAAAGCTCTGTGTGATTAGGGATATTTTTCTGCGGATTATCTTATAGGTTCTGTTTGTTCTCTTTTCTCCTGATTTCTGTGTTATCACTTGCGCATTCTTTATAGATTCTGTTTGATATGTTTATGTGGATAGTGACATAGAACTTAGTTGTTATTTTGCAAGTTTTTATGGCAGCAGTGGAAGTAGATGAGAATGGTCTTCCCATTTTCGCAAATGCAACACAATACGGAAGCCTGAAAGGCGCCTTGACTCGTACTCATGTCCCCATCTCATTCAAAACATGGAAGCATGTGCACCATTCTTACAAAGATGATATTTGGAAGGAACTGCAGGTTCATATTTTTGTTCACAGTTTTATTAAGATATTTTGTTTTTGGTGATGATTTGATTCTTTACTTATTTGGTTTGATCACTAAAATGATGACATAAATGTATTATGTATTAGCTAGCTCTACATATATTCTAAATAACTCTTTTTTTCTCGAAAGTATATCCTTTACCCGAGCCTTGTAAGATTAACGTGGTTAAGTCGATGGCTCCTATATGGAGAGACGCAATCATGAGTTACGATATGCTTATTATGATCCCTATCCAACTCATGAGGAAAGGATTGCACATATTCCTCCTGGTGTACCTGAAGAGGAGTGGATAGAATTCTGTTTGAATGAAAACACTCTTAAACAACAGGAAAGTAGAGCTGAGCACAAGAGGAAGCGACAACTATATGACCACTCTCACACCTCCGGTCGTAAACCTCATTCTTTGGTCAAAGCTAACCGGTATGTATATTGATTTCAAGTATTATGAATCTCAAAATATGTCCATTATGATTAGTCTTATCCTTCTTTAGATTGATTCATACAAATTGACTCGTTATATTGGTAGGAGCGCGAGAATCCTAATGTGGAAATCACCACCTCTGATGTGTGGATTAAAGCTCATACTCAAGAGGGAGGGGCAATTCTACCTAGTGCGCAAAAACACTTTGTGAGTCATCTTGTGTTTTATCTGAATTTTAGTACTCATATGTATACTATTTACTAGTCATTTATATATTTTATATCTGACACATGCACTGTTATGCTCAACATGGCAGGATGAGCTTAAGAAGGTGCAAGAAGATATCAACCAGAAAAAGTCATGGGTATTCCTATGCAGGACATAGATGTAGTGACTAAAGATTTTGGGAAGGAATGTAGAGGACGGGTTCGTGTTGTTGGTCCTGTTACTCGTACACAATATGATTGCCCCTCTGCTCCTACGCGTGCCAAAGTACAAGAATTGAAATCCAAGGATGGAGCTGTCAAGCATCAGTTGGAGGAGCTAAGTACCAAGGTGGAGGTTCTGATCACGGGTTTAGGATCAGTATGTAACATTGTGAAGGAAATTCAAACTGCGATGCCGGGGTCGGGTCGTTGCATCAAACAACAGCGATTGTTCACAACGTCACTCGGCTTCTCCTATTCGAATGATTCACTTTCTCAAACACCTACACTGCTCAAACACCTTCACCAGTCGATCATCGATAGGGTAATGAAATGCCTCCATGTTCATTGTTGAACATTGATGATGAAGTTATTGATGTTGGTAGGGTCGTACCTTTGGTGCCATGGGACGTATGTGTCACGGCTGTATTGTACCATATAATCTTGGAAAGCTGGACAAAATTTTCCTCCCAAATGAACCAGTCCTGAAAGCTAACACGTTTGTTTCAACCTTTCAAGATGTTGGAATTGGAGGGTACGTGCTTCATCCAAAGAAGTGCATCGGGAAATGACTAGTACGGCCGGCGGTCGACTTACTTTTTGGAGATATCTAAGCCATCGTATATAATGCTCGATAATCACTTTATTAACAAACATATATGGCTTTATCTTTTTTTTTGTTATATATGTTCACACTTTTGTAGATGTGCATGCTAACATGTAGATTCTTATGCGATTTGTGCATAATGAAGACTCTCGTGCAGTTGTCTTTTGCTTTTTGTTTTTTTGGAACACTTTTGTACATGTACTTATCATGCTAGCATGTAGATTCTTATGCAGTTGTGCATAAGGAAGAATCTCAGGCAGATTCTTATGCAGTTGTGCATAAGGAAGAATCTCAGGCAGATTCTTATGCAGTTGTGCATAAGTAAGACTCTCAGGAAGTTGTGCTTAAAAAGTTTGAATCATAATGTATCCATGTGAACCGGCAGTATTAATATATATATAATCAGTTTTTCTTCATGGATGTTTGTGGTTTGGGTTCTTTGTATTTTGTTGCGCATTTGACAAAGTGCGGAGTCAAATTGAAGCGGTAGTAGCCACAGGGGAATATCAAACCCTGGTAAGTATACTTCCTTTGCTTATGCTTATCATATTGAGTACAAACTTATGGATATTAATCTTTTTTATATAATCACTTTTGAGGTACTATCTTTGTTCATTATGTTGCTACGGACTATCTGTTGGTGACCTTCTGGGAAGGTATATTAACTGCTAGTTTTGGAGTTTTATTTGATAAAGAATGAATTTTGCTATTTCGTACTTGCATAAAGAATGAAGTTAGTTTTGGAGTTTTATTTGAATTTGATTTCACTTCTTGGCATGCGATTAAGCCCGAAATGTGCGATTTGAATTTTGCTATTTCGTACCGGGGAAAATTCGGTTCAACAAAAATTGAACTCGCCATTGTGTAGGACATTAAGCTTGTTGTATGGACTTGCACCATTTGTCTATTGATACACTTAACTGATGTACCCCTTTTCCGGATGTCAGATCGCTGGTTACAAGAACATCGACATGAGTTTAAAAGGAAATGTATGGTCCTGTCCTCCTCGAGGTACATCTATCAAAGTTTGTATATCTTATATGAACGAGTATCTCTATTTCTTGGCTAACTGGTTTCATGTTAGGTCACTCTTCCTAATCGAGATCATGCAATTTATTTAGAAGGACAAATTGCAAAATATATATGGAAGGTATCTTTGAAAGCTTATTTATATAAAGTTGTTACGTGTTTAATACTGAATATTAAAGCTTATTTAGTTTGTGTTTCGTTTTGTTGTAAGCTTAAACTACTTTCACACTTATCAAATCTCCAAGGCAGGTTCATGCAATTCATCTCTTGTAGTAAGTTACCAAATCTACTCTTCATGTTTTTGTAGATGTATAGATCATGTGTTGGTTTTTGTGATACTTGTACTTCAAACATTCAATTTCATATCTCTGGTTAATTGTTACGTTTTGGTGGTGCTGGTGGAGGACTTGGTTTATGAATCAAGTCTGATTTTTTTTGCCATTGTACATCATTTATGCCTTAATGAATCACCTAATCTATTGCCTCACCATTCATTGAATCGTCAAGTCTGATTTTTTTTTTATATTTCTTTTGCAGGTTTCTTTAGTCAAAAGTGGTCTAAATAAACCGATGCTCGTGTTTTGGTATGATGCGATCAGGCTATACATTGGCTATGGCAAAATTTGCAAGGAAATAATAACTATACTTTTTCTGAATGTTGCATAATTAGGTCGAAAGTTATTGATGATCCAAATTTTCTTGTTGTTTGTACATGATGAACACCTTGCTGATTTTTACGAGTTCGCAAAGGGCTGGAGTATTGGTTTTTTGAGGCTTCTTTAAAAAAATTGATATGCATTTGAATGTTTTTGTATAGGAATGGCTAATCTTTGGTGTTTTGGAACCGAAGTGGAAGAAATGGAATGCTAAAGAACTTGAATTATGTCTATTTGGGCTTACACAGGTAGCTTACACTTCTCATGTTTATTATCTTGTTTTGATTCAAAAACTTCAAATAAAGAAAGCCACGGTACTTTAAAGCTCGCATTCAAAGTACCATCTTAAAACTAACTGTGTTATGTCTTTTCTAGTAATGTGCATTGACTTTGTAATGAGCACGCATTGATTGTTAATTGGTAAAGATAGTTCCAGGGCATTGAATGTGTTACATTCTAATTCTTTGCCCAATATTATGAATGTGTGAATTACTTTGATAGCAAATTACTTGGCTTTTTTAGTGGATTGTGAACTCTCTACGGTTGAGCAGACTCATTCATGGAAGCTTCGCTATGGTTATGATCGTGTGAATGATGATAAAGATGTTTCCAACATCGAGGCCAAGATGATTGATGGTATGTCATATATCTTAAATTATATAGTAGTTCACCGGTTCTTAGTTTCGTTTTTAGTATAGTCAAGACTCAAGATTTTGGTGAATGTTTTGTACTAAATAAAACAAGAACAGTTTTAGGGGATAGTTTTGTGTATTATGCTTACAAGATGCTAGTGCAGACCTAAAAAGATATCACGAGAATCCAGGCGTAATTTAGATTTGAGCTAACTCGACCATGTCGAAGTCCAAGAATAATTGAGCTAGCTCGACTACGACGACTCACTTACAACTACGATCTGTTATAGAAAAACATCACAAAATGTGGGCTCAACTGAACGGATGTAGGGGATTCATACGGTGTAAGCAATTATTTGTTTTGTTTTACGGCATGATAAGTATAATTTTTGTGGCATGATAAGTAGTGTAGTAAATGTTTGCATCTTTTAATCATGTTTGAATGACCAAAGATATATGTACAATGATCGACACTTTGGGTATCATAGTAATGAATGAATATAAAATGTGTGGCCAAGACTTGGATTTAGATTTTCAAGTGCTAGTCGGTGTCAAATGATGGACATGACCCATCCAGGAGTTGTGTGTAAATTTGAAGACAATGTTTGGTGATGATCTCAGTTTCTGAGTTGGACTAGTCATTTTACATAGAACTCAAATGCGCGGTTTAGCATTAGGATAAGAGGAGAATTGTAAGGTCATAAGACCCACTTTTAAATTAGTATTTTGAACTTGATAATTAGATAACTCCTACTTGTTAACTTCTTCATCATTAGATAACTCCTAATTAGATAAATTGCTAACTTCTTCATCATTAGATACTCATACTTGCTAACTCCTAATTAGATAAATTGTGGTCTCAGTCTAGTGTTGTTTTAGATTAGTAAATAATGGTGGAATCTTCTTTATTTGTAGCCTATTAGTCTTCGACTCAATCTTTATAAGCATACTGGATATCTAATTAGAAGAATTTGTGATGCTTTGTTCGCAGTTAATTGAATGATCTTTGAACAAAAGCAACAGAAAGCATCGGCCATTAGGTCCCTTAGCATTTTGCAAGATTTGTAAGTTATAATGTAGTATCTCCTTATAGAGATTTAAGTAAGAAGAACTTAGGAATTTCAGAACTTTATACAAACTGAACTTATGAACTAAGTATGTTTATGTGTATGTCCATTAAATGAATGACATAGTTTGTATCAAATACTCATACTTGTTAACTTCAATTGAAGAATTTTTTTTTCATAATGGTAAATGTGGAATTGAAAGTGTAAAAGTTTGTATATCTGTGGAATGATGAAAATGGGGAACTGGGTAGCTGCAGTGGGGTAAATGTGAGGGAATGGATTTTGACCAGGTCAATGAAGACCTGACCTTTTTTTTTTCTGTTGCAAAAGATTAGCAACGGCGATGTTCTGTTGCTAAATTAGAACCAGAACCAATAAATTAGAACCAGAACCCTAGTTTCGGGTAGGGGTATTATCTGTAATTAGAAACATCTTAGCAACGAGGACCTTGGTTTCGAATAGGCAAAGTCGCAACGCGCACGTGACGTTGCGAATATCCATGTTGACCAAGAATCGCAACGGAGCTTATGCCGTTGCGAAAAACTGCAACACCGTGTTTTGAAACGTCAACCTGCCGTTGCGACCCCGATCAGCAACGTCCAGGATCCGTTGCTAATTCCTAAAAATGGTGTAGTGAATTTCTACCGTGGAAGTGTTCCATTTAGTTAAGGTCACCATCCTTTATACGAGGATGTATTGTTGACATTATATGTAAAAGGTGTGTGGGTAGGTAGGTATAGTTGGTTGCTCGTTAAGGGGTGATGTAGACCCCTTTATCAGCGTCTAAGAATTAGGTTTTTCGACTACGTTGTGGAGAGAGTACATAAGAACCTCGTAAAGTCAGATCTTATTAATGAGCATGTGTTGTTTTTTAAGATTTCTTTTTGTCTTGTTTTTGCTTCTTAGGAAATTTTTCATATAATGTTTTAACATCACCCGTGTCTAGGAATATGTTAGGTTATTTAAAAAGAGATTTACCGGTGAAAGAAACCTTTCCTTGCTTAATTTTATATCATGTTACTATGTGTAAACTCCTGTGAAAGTATTTTTGGATCTTTTAACTCACACTTGATTGGTGCAACCCATCTCACCGGAGCCGGACTTTCGTGGGGTCAAAATGGCTAATAGATCGGAAGCGTTGATGAATTTGAAATTAAACCGTTGGAGACAATCATAATCAAGGAGTAAGTTGTCTAGTTTTTCCAACTTTTTGGAGTCTATACCTGACATCATTGATCAAGATCTTTCTCGGTAATTTTATTGAGATCTTTTCTCGAAAACTTTTCCACGGGTTGGCGATTGGCATCTTGGTCATTTGTATTTGTTTTCGAGGAGGAAGATTTTATGAAACCATGGGAAGAAAAGGGTAACTTAGAGAGGTGCAACTCTCACGCTTATTAATATAAAATAAATGAGACAAGAATTTTATTTTGTATGTTATTTTGACACTTGTGTATTAATTATTCAGGTATGCATTACAGTGGGAGTCCAAAAATTTGATTGCACTCAGCACTGCGATTCAGGACTGCTTAACTTCAAGTAAGTAGTTTTGGTTGGACGTCGTGTTGAACTTGTTCTGTGAAGGTGCAACCGACATTTACATTGCTGTTGTTATGTTGTAGGAATTATGCGTTGAGTTGATGAAACAAGGTGATACGATGATCGTGTTAAGCACGCTTTTGGCAGCATTAGCTTGGCCAGCTACATTGCTTACCGCTACTGATCTTATAGACAGCAAGTGGTCGATTGCAGTGGATAGGTTTATTTCTCACCTGTGTTTTTGGCATCTACTTTGTGTACAAGCCCAGCCAGGATAGATCATATTTAAGTGATCTCGCTCACTGCAAAATTTTCCTTCTGTTCTTTAACATTTCTTGTAGTACTAGTGCAAACAATTTTGACCTTGAATTTTAGAATATACAGTTTATGTTAACAACCTAACCACTGTATGTTCCCTAATCCTTGCATCTTTGCACTTAACCAAGTATTACATCCAAGATCTAAAGCTGCTATCTCTGTATGGATCTGGTATTTACTCATACCCTCACTCGTTGGTAGCAAGAGTAACAAAACCATATAAGTAGTGATAGGGATGTTTGTGGGTTAGTATATTTATATCACAGTTGTTCTTCTTATGCTTAATTGAATAGAGATGGTTCGATTTGTGCACTGCAAAATACAACTTTCACCTTGTATGTCTTGCATCCTAGGTTGTTAGAAGAATTGTGATTTGTTGCATTAACTCTTATGAAATGAATAATTTAATGCAGTGATTAGTTCTATAGTAGCAAGACAACTAATTCTTGGGATTAATACCTTAGTTATGTAATTGTTTCTTTGGTCACATCTTACTGATTTCAGCTCAAGTATTGTATATATGCGTTTAGTATTCTATTTTCTTGTTGTTGTTATAACTTAGTTGTTTATCTCCATCTCATGCTATAGCTTAGTAGCATATTCAGTTTGTAGTTCACTTGCATCTGTAACTTTGTTGTTGTATTGTAGTTAATCCATTTGGTTATATATCTTGCATCCTTGTATTAGCTTCTGATTAGATTGGATGCTTTGTTCACAGGTTAATTGAATGATGCTCATGAGATCAGAAAGATTGGAGAACAAAGCAGCAAAGCAACAGCCATTAGGTCCCTTAGCAGCTGCAAGATTTGTAAGTTATAATGTAGTATCTCCTTATAGAGATTTAAGTTAGAAGAACTTAGGATTTTCAGAACTTAGGAATTTCAGAACTTTTTACAAACTGAACTTAGGAATTAAGTATGTTTATGTGTATTATGTCCATTAAATGAATGACATAGTTTGTATCAAATACTCATAGTTGTTGTTAACTTCAATTGAATAATTCTTTTTTCATAATGGTGAACGTGGAAATGAAAGTGAATGAATGTGTCATGGTTTGTATATCTGTGGAATGCTGAATATGGGTAACGGGTAAGCTGCAGGGGGAATGGATTTTGACCAGGTCAATGAAGACTTGACCTTTTTTTTTTTGTTGCAAAAATTAGCAACGCCTCGTATTCTGTTGCTAAGTTAGAACTTGAGTAATTGAAGAAATTGGAAACCAGAACAAATAATATTTTTATTAGGGTAAGGGTATTCCTGTAATTAGAAATAAGTTAGCAACGACAAAACTTGGTTGCGAATAAACATGGTTGCAACGGCACGAGACGTTTGCGAATCTCCGTTGTTGACCGACCAAGAGTCGCAACGGAGCTTATGCCGCTATGAAAAATGCAACACCGTGTTTTGAAACGTCACTTTGCCGTTGCGAGCCCGGTCAGCAACGGCCAGGATCCGTTGTGAATCCCTAAAAATGGTGTAGTGGTGGTTTATCTTTTATTTTCATTGATTTGATTGACTAACGGTGGTTGAACTTTGATTGCACCTAGTTTGTTTATGCTTGAGAATCTTCTCTTCTGATATAAGATTCACTCAAACTAGTTCAGAGTTTCGACATGGATCTTTAGACTATTTGTTAGTTCTAAAGACGATCTTGTGATAATCCATTGTTAACAGAGACTCCGTTGCGTAAGTGATTGATCACAAGAGATTCAAGTGATTGTGTGC
>JAJJWW010014165.1:0-111294 GCA_023531295.1 Papaver armeniacum
TGATGCGCGTCGTTTACACAACAAATTAATTTACTTCTTTCCACACTATTAACGGCAATATAATGGCAAGGAGTTCGTTCTTCACGAAGAGCATGGAGATTTTAGTTGTTTAAAAAGTAACCAAAAGGGGTTTTTAGATTTTAAATCAAAGTAATCGACAAAAGAAAATATAAAAGATTTGTTGTAAATTATAAGAAAGATGACTAGAATCCTTCGCTCATCACTTGAATCAAACGTAATTGAATACAAGTTTATCTATTGTTGAATTTATATTGTTACCAACCGTAGAATAGCAATAAGCTCTGTTATCCCCGATTTCGTTGTCACCGGATACGAAGCGCCGACTCGGTTTACATCCAAATAACCCACCAAGAATAAGCTCTCAAGGTGTAGATTAACGAATGCTTTACACTCTTGTGAATCAAAGTTGATCCTAGCATCGACGCATAGGCTCTAGCCGCTACTAGTGTTATCTTTATACAATTGCTTTAATTTAATCCCTCCATCGCCTCTTGCGATTTACTACTTGTAAAGAATCGAGTGACAATTACACGTATCACCAACCCCAATACTAGTAGAAGAGAATTATTGATTGGTTAATTTAATTGATCACTTTAAATAACCCCTCAATATTCTTAAACATTAAAAATAATAAAGATAATCAACAATAAAATAAAACTCAAATAAACTTTGATTTAAGAAATTAAAGCTTCATTGTTCAGACTTTGAAATCATCCCTAATCAAAAAGAAGTTTAGCTACTCATAGTTAAAAAGAATTCTACAAATAAATAAAAGAGAAAGAATAAAAAATAGAATTAAAAATAAAAACTCACAAGAAAAGTCAGTGAACAATACTTTATTTCTCTCTGCTTTTGTCTCTAGCTAGAAAAGGAATAATAAAGAAGAAGATATATTTTTCTTTTAGCATCGAATACCCTAGTCGATCCACAAAACTCGTACATGATAGACAAAAAAGTTTGATAGTTATCCCACTGAGATGGGTCTTGTAGCAGACACTCTAGTAGCGTGCATATGGTTTCAATTCTGATTCGATCCTCGATGCATCCTTGTACTTCATCTGCCGTCCCGAATTGTCCCAATTTGGTGATCTCAACACACTTAATCACCACTTTACTCTCACGTCGAGCTTGGGCAGCAGGCGTGTTTTCTTTTTTTCTTAAAGGTAGGTCCCACACACTTCTTCTCCTCCAATCACGTGCTCACCCAATTCTTTGCCCGAGAACCATCATACGGATTTCTTGACTTCTAGGATGACGTCATCTTTTGTCGGCCATCGGTCCGCGTCGAGCATCAGCCTAATCCGAGCTCCATTATCGTCATCCATGGCAAAGACTACCAGCTCGATTGCCCTTCATTCTCGTTGACCATCAAAGATCATCATCGCTGTATTGTCGCTTCCCATCGTCATCACCATTGCCATATGTTCTTCACGATCATCTTTAGCTTCTAATCATCGCCAATGGCAGCAACTCCTCATTCATCTCATCAACGCGCAGCCTCGCTTAACCTTCTACCGCATAAAATACAAATTTCGTCTTTTGCCGTTTATCTTCCCAAGCTCCGTAATCGCGATCGCCAATCTTCATCATCTACGTGCCTTCGTGGAACACGAAATCACGTAAAGCGTCCGTGTTCACAAACAATCTCAAATGAATTGAATATCGCATTAAAGTGTGAAATAGCATAAAATACATAGGTAGATGTTGATTCATTGATTCCAAACCCCAGGTTTGTCATGATTTCATCAACATCCAAAATGATAGATCTAAGAAGTAAACACATAAATAAAGATATATGAATGCTAAACGTAAGGAGACAATGATTTCATGGTTCAAGATTAAGGCCTACATCCACTGTCCGGGGATATTCACTATGAGGTAAATGGTTACAAGAATAGTCGCAAGACTTTAGTGTTCATCAAACCCACAGGTTGATGCTCATACTTACTCCACTGATTTCTCTCCTATTCTCTAGTTCTCTCCAATGTTCCTCTCCTCTCTCCCCGTTTGGAAGGGACATATATATAGCTAATTTAAGTGGGTCCACCGGAAAAGACGTTGCTAGTCTTATCTTCTTGTGCTTTGTGATAGTCCGCGGACTTCCCTTATCATTCCGCCTTCTATAATTCCTATGTTCATTACGCCCCACCAACCCCCGCTCTCTTCGTTGGTCATCCGACCTGTGCCTCCGAGTAGCACTAAATGCGAGTGGTTGGGGCGGTCCCTCAGCGCCGGCGGTGTTAGTCTTCCCTTATCACGTCCGTGCCAGTTGGACTTTCCCAACCGTTGATTATACCTCACCTCGTGATGAGGTAAAGTGTAGCAAGAGTAGCTCTTTAGTGTTACGGGGATACCTTCCTTTGATGCTCCTTCATCTTCGACCGTTGAACTTAACGGATGGCACGCCTGTCTAGATCCTATGGATGCCCCTACGTGTCATCCACTTTTATGACGTGGCCTCCACGTGGCTTTCAAGACACGTGGTGAGGAGATAAATAAGCGTACTACAATTTGCCCCTCTTCTTGTGATCGGGCGCCACTTAGTTGGAAGTTAATCGTGCAGACGTTTTTATCTCTCTCTTTCATAACTTCTCCTAAAAAGGAGTTATCTCGCATTTATTGTGCACACGTTTCCCATATCCGGCCATAAATGCCCCTTGGGTAGCGGACGGTTTCTTTTGGTCCTATAAAAGAAGAGAATGAAGGAATGTGAATTAAATTCACATTCTCTCGTTTATTCTCCACTTCCACTCTCTTCTTCGTCTTCTTAACTTCTTTCGCCACCATTACTGCCACCGAGCCGTTATTCTTTCTTGCTGTCATTGCTTCCGTTGCTTTACTTATTGAAGTTGGTAGGATTTTTTACTTTGTTTACTCGCCATTTCTACGCCCGTTGAGTTCTTGATTTTCCGTGATGAATCATGATGGGTTTCAATCTTATGCATATCATGGAATTTAAAGTTGACGCTTGGCCGAGCCGTGTGTTTCACCGGCCACGTTTTGATTATCTTTTTCTTCTTTTGAGTTTGAGTAATATTTTTGAGAGTTTAAATGGTTGTAGATGAAATCTAGGGTTTTCTTCACGTTTTATTGTTCTTGAGATTTTTCTTTTTTCGATCTTCCTCGACTCGATTTGCACTTCTATTTGTGTTTGTGTCCGCAGGATATGTCCGATAGTCCGTATGTTCCTTATCAAACTCCTCCGTCAAGTCCTCATAGATCTCCTCGGGAGAGATTCCAATATTAGGGGCGGAACTTCCCTCCTCTTACTCGGGTGATCCTCGGGATAGACGAACGTCCCGTCCTCTCGGTCGCAGGCCTTCGCTCAAAAAGTGATCCGCTCGCAGGTCTAGATACGCGTGACTCGTCCTAGAGATGGGTCTCCCAAGAAACAAACAGAATCCGCGTGACCGAACTTCTAGATGTGCGGCCTCTCCGCACTCATGCTCCACCGCGGACTAATCTTCTTCGCCTCCACCCGTGCTAGTTCTGCAAGTCAATCCCAGAATCGAGACTCCAAGAGGAAGGCTACGGAGATAGAATCTTCTGGAGATGTAGTTCCTCCTAAGAAGAAGGTAGCGGGTTGCGGAAGATGCTACGGAGACGCTTACGAGGATGACTCTGTGTTACTTTTCGTCCTTTACCTTTGGGTAACAAGAAGTTCACTTTCATACACATCGATCTTGAAGCCTTCAAATTGAAGCACGGTCTTCAGCACTTCCAAGTGCGCTTTTATGCCCCCCGATAAAGATATAACCTATGATATGGTTACCAATTATCAAGATGATGCCTTTCATTTATTGACGACCGTGGGTGCTTTGACATTGGTTTGATGTTGCCTTTGTATAAAGTCGTGATGATTTCTACCGACGGGGTCTTGTCTGCCGCGATACTAAGAAGATTCATAATCGTGGGTGCAAAGTAGTTGACAGGAAATTATCTTCGCCATCTCCGAGAATGCTATCTTCGTAGCAAACAACGATGATGACCGTTTATACCCCCAAATTAGAAGAGGAGAAAGGGTGGTATACTCTGAAAATTTTAACAAGTCCTTTGGAGATTATGTTAACGGGAAGACACGTAAGTCGTGGTCCTTGAATCCGTTAATATTGCTCCCGTTAAGGGGAAATTCGCCTTTTCGAGAGAGGTAAGTGATTCCAAGATGGCGAGGATTCCCGTCTTCAAGGTCTTCATATTCTGGTTGGCGAGAGAATTAAGCGTGATCATGACTATGAGTGGTCTTCCACCGTTCTTGAAGTTGTTGGTCCGTGGTCTACGGTTGGGTCCAGGACCCCATGGTGCAGCCCACGTTGACGGTTCTTATCGCGAAGCCTCTCCTTCTCGTTATGCCATTCCACACGCCTCGCGGATGAGTTTTTCAAGGTATGGATTTTGCTTACAACCGTGATGTTGATGGCGGAAGACGAAGATATCTCCGATACTAACCTCCTCCATGAGTACTAATATTGCTAAGGCGTGTTGTTTTGTTTTCTACGTATATATGCCCCTTCGTTTTCTTAAGTAATATTGATTATGCCAAGGAAAAGGAGATACAAATGGCTCTTTTATCATTATGTCTCTTTTATCATTATGTTTCTTTATCATTATGTCTCAGTGCTTTTAAAGAAAAAGATGGGTCAAGCAATCGTGAATTCTCCTCCCACCGAAGATTCTACGCACTTCGAGTGATGAACAGTCCAGTGAATGGTGACGAGGATGTTTTAGATGAGAAGAGCGGACGGGAGACTTCTCCGCCCTTTCAAGAAGGAAATAGTGTTGCGTGGGGCGTCGGTGGAGGTGATGGTGATCGAGGCCGATTGGTGTTGTGTTGGATCGGGCCACCGGGTGAGTGGTAGTGGTGATCGGAGCCCCGTGTGGTGGTGATGTCGTGGTCTCGGGGGGGGCTGCTAAGTCAAGTGGGGCCGGGTATTGAGGTTGGTGAAGATCCGGTCGCAGAGACAGTGGCATTGGCTCGCACCCCGTTGTAGACAAAGGGCAAGGGAGTTGCTCTTGGTAGTAGTGACAAGGATGGGGATGCTTACCGTGAGTTCTCCTTTGGTAAGGTTTTATCCGGGAACAATCTTTTGACATGGCCGCAGCTCTATGGGGCTTGTCTCGGATTTCAATGCCTTCCACCGGTGATGACCGGGATGTTCTTAAAGGTAGTCATGAGGTGGTCAAAGACGTGGATCCGATGCTGGAGGTTTTGAAGGCTCATCCGTGAGGGTTTTGTTGGCACTTCCTCCGCCGCAATGGCTTTGGTGCAAAGGTAACACTGGTGCTTCACTTGGTGGGAAGCCCTCGATTCTTCCTCGAGATGATTTCTCGCGGTCATGATCGCGGATGCGTGATGCTATTTTGGCTTGGCTTAAAAAGAAGGACTCTGCTTGTCGTGTCGCATCCCCGCCACCGTGATTGAAGGGAAAGCAGTTCTGGACTCTTTTACTCGCAGCATATGGAGCTAACCTCCGAGGAGGTGGTAGATGAAGAGTGGGACAAGAATCTTGTGGCCAGCGGGATTGATCTCGTGGTGAATCCTCCCCCATCGTTGCCGGTATGATGGCTATTCCGATGGGTACCAGTCTGAGTTATCCCCAGCACTGCTATCGGAGGTTTGTCCCCGCTCTTTCTAACCCCGGCGATTTTACATAGTGTGTTATGTGAACTAATTTCCTTTTGATCGATAAATGATGAGGAGTGAGTATTGTAACCATAATCTTCACCGCTCTTCAAGGTAAGTCTCAAGCTAGAAGCTTAAACTCATGCCATCGTGAGGAGATGCTTTCGAGTGTTAAAGTCATGACCCTCTCGTTAAAGATGAGGAAATAGCAGTGTCAAGTGTCCGCTTAAGTCATGAACAAACAGGACGTGGAAGAGGCAAAGTAACGTTCCGAGCTAGCTTCCGTCAAGGGCAAGGTTAGTTGTAGGCCGAGAAGAATTCTTCGTCTATTTTCGTGTCCGCGTCTCCTCTTCTTTGATTATTAGATGTTCCTTATATGTTCTCGTAGTTATCTTCTTCTTCCTCCTCCCTCTGTATCATCTTGAGTGGGTGGAATCCCGAGTTGATGTGGCTTCGGGGTGAGAGAGAATTCCCATTAAAAGGTCGTATTGCCGAGTTAGTTGAAAAACTCAAGAGTAAATCAACAAATGGAATGTCGCACGGATGTCCATAATGCTACGGTCGAAGAATGGCGTAAGAAAAAGTTTTATTTGTAGATCCGCAGTAAATCAAAACAACCATGACCGTCATTTATTCAACGGGGCTCTTTATGGACGTGGATAATCTTGAGAAAGCCCGTGCCGCATTTTGCACTCAGAAGTTAAGCTTAATATCATGGAAGAAGAACTCATGCAAGCGCGTTCTTCTCATCCCCGATGCGGGCTTATATGCAACGTCTTGCGAAGGAAAGAGATGACGTTTAGAGCGGAATCGCGCTCTTAGTAGTGCCTTATCCGCATCTCGAGCCGATGTGGCCCAAGTCGGGTTGAGTATGAGAAAAACTTAGAGGTGACTATGTACCGTCTTAACAAGGGGTTGGAATCAAGAATGATGAGGTTAACCAATATCATCATTCGAACTCAATGCTTCGAGACGACCTGTGGCGTAGTCGGTATGCTCATAATCTTCTGCGGGTAGATTATGATAGCTTATCAATGAATATGATTATGTAGCGAAGCACGGGACTCGCGGTTAACCATTGTGAAGGTATACGTCTTTGTCATCGAGTGTGCTTTGTGTTGTATTTGTTATAACTCGGTCCTTCTTGTAATATCCCAGCCCGCTTACGCTTCAAGTCATGATGGCAAGTTTTCCGAAGCCTGTTAAGGTAGTTCAATTGAGGGAATGCACTACCACCGTGGTCCGCCTTTTACTAAGGAGGAAGCTACCAAGCAAGCCAATCAAAAGGTGGGCCATCTTTCCACTTCCCTAAATCAAATGAGACGAAGAGTGTAGCTATAGGTCGTGGCTCAGAAGTTAGCTGGCAGAAGAGATTAACAGGACTCTGGTGAGATTGAGTTGGATCTCAAGAAGAACCATGGACTAACCAAGAATTATATCACGTCCCGTGCCCGCGCTCCTTCGTGTTCCTCTCCGGCCCTTCCTTCCGTGTAAAGTGTTCCTTCGTCAGCCAAGGATAAACCCGCTGATATGCTCCTTCTCAAAGATCATAGCTAGTATGCCAGGGATTGATCTCAGTTGCTTAGCCTTCTCGGCGTTTTTGTCATTTCTTTAGGCTTGTAATCAATCATTTGTACTAGATCAAACTTTTAGCGTTTAAATCGATTTGTATTTTGTTGAATTCGTTATCATTGCTTTATAAACTGTTAATATAATGAGTAATTCCGTAGTGTTTGTAATCCAAGGATGTTGATCTTTGGAATTTGAGAAAGTGTATTGTCTCGTGCAATTCCGTAGGTTGATATCCTCGAATTGTCTTGTGACTCGTCACCCCGTCCAACAATTTCTTCGCGTGAGGATTTTAACCTAGGGTCCGCACGACGTTCAAGGATATATTCCATTGAGTTCGCGGGTTTATAATATTGCTCGATATCTCGCTCCGTGGGGAAGTCACCCCTCGGGGTCATACACTTATAGACACTTATGGAGGGAGTTCCGAGAGATTGCATGTGTATGCTTTGTATGGATATTCCTAAGATATTGCAAAAGGGTATGATCCACTTTGCTAAAGTGGACATTCCCCTGTGATATCAGCTGGGTATGATCCACGCGAAAGTGGACATTCCTCTTATTAAAGTATAGATGCAAGTTTTAATAATAGAACGCACAACGATTTACGTGGTTCAGCCCTAAGGCCTACGTCCACTGGTAACGATAAGGTTTTATATTTTATTAAAGATATGGCATGGTTTTCAATGTACATTCATATTTCGTTTCTTTTGTTGATCTCCTATGTGTCGTATGGGTATGTGTGTGGTATATACGTGTGTCCCATATGGTATTGGTGTGGGTATTGAATAAATTGGAATGCGTGGGGGTAATGAGTAGAATATGACATTTCGAAGATGAAAGCTGGATTGATTGAAAAGTTAAGGCAGATTTCTCCTTCATCGCAGATAGAAACATGTGGACTTGTAAGTCAATTTTTTCTTTCCGAAATGCATACTTACAGTGATAGTGATTACGGTAGTATGGCTTGAGATATTTGGTATTCCAATGGATGCATGAGGATTTCCCTTCAAATTACGGCAGATAGTAAGAGCCATTTCCCGCATGTCGTGTATTACGTAGGTCCTCCCCAAGTTGGTGCCAATTTTCCCCACTTCTTTTTTCTCGCCGGTATTTGGGAATGGTCCTTAACACATCGCGCCCTTCTACAAAATTCCTAAGTTTCACTTTTTGTTATATTTCGGCTAGCTCCGTTACCGGTAGTTTCTTTTTTGGCAGCGTTGCCGCTTCTCTCCTTTTCTTCGAGATCGCCAAGCTTTTCCAACATCATGTCCGTGGTGAGGTTTTTCTCCCATGCTTCGTCTTTGTTGTTGGTAGTAGAATTTCCGTAGATTACCGTCGCCTCCATACGTGAGTAAAACCGAGACTCTCCTAGCTGATCTTCGAGCTGTCCCGTATGCCTACTGTAACGTTATGTAATCGCTTCACACCACCGCCCTTGTACTTCGTCTAGTTGTTTTTTAAGGATAAGTGCCAAAGTTTTGTTTGTGGCTTCGCTTTGTCCATTGCTCATGGGTATATGGGGTGGATTTGTTTTTTCGAATTTTGAGGGTGTCGAAATAAGTCGACATTCTTTTCCTTCACAAGCATCGCTGTCTTAAAACTATCTCCTGTGGGGATGCTAAAACTCGCAAATGATATTTTGAAAATAAAAGAAGTTCTCAATCGAATTTTGCCATGCCTTGGCTTCTACCCACTTGTCAAGTAATCCGTGCCACTATTAGGGAATCTTCTTTTCCTGGCCCCGATACGAGCGGCCCACTATGTCGATACCCCATTTTACAAAGGGCCACTGACTGCCCATGTAGTTCAACTATGGCTGGGGCGTGGATTCGTTGCTGTATTTTGACATTCCTCGCACCTTTGCGCCATTCGGCCGTCTCCCGATCATGGTTCAAGCCGCAGAGTCTTTCGCCTTTCCTTATCTCGCAAGGGACCTCATTCCGCCGTGATTCCCCGCGTCCTCTATGGATGTCTTTCAAGATGTCATGTCCCTGGACGGGACAGCAAAATGACGAAGTGGCTCGAGGAATGATTTTCGTATAAGGTTCGTCTCTTAGCTCGTACATCCCGCTCCTGGGATTGTACTTTCCTAGCCTGTTTGGTGTCCCGGGGAGTTTCCTTCCTCAAGGAAAGAATGATTCTCCAATCTTCTTCCCGACCGTAATCGTCGTGTCCATCGCTTGTCGCATGATGTCATCGTCTCCGGGGAAGTCATCGAATACGTGCTCTCCGATATCATCGTCGAGATATCTTCCTCCCCAGAGCTTGCGTTGGTTAGCCGCGCACATCTCTCGGGGGCTTGATGGATGGTTCGTACACTCTTGTTATCTTGATTGCTTGACATCCTCGTTCTTGAGCATGGCCGATATATATGCCAAGGCATCCGCGTGCTTCGAGCTCCTTCCACGCAGATGTGAACTTGATTTTTGGTATTTGGGAAATCAACGTTTGCACCCGCAGCCATGTATGCCATTAGTGTCTCGTCGTATACATTGTATTCGTAGCCTATCCGCTCGTAGCGATTAGTTGTGAGTCACTTGTCAACCGCACTTTGTATCCCCATTTCAATTATCAGCGGAGCGGACCACTCTTCGTACTTCTTATGTTATTTTGTATGGCCTTCAACCCAATCGAATGCGTGCACGATCCTATCCCCCGCGGTGTGGTGATGACGACGCTATCCTCTATTTTTGGAGTCAACAAAGACCTCCCATTGTCGGGGTTTCACTCTGTTCAAGAATATTATTTGGCTCTTTTTGCTTTTCTATTTTCTGGCGCCCGCGTCCTCCATCCTCAGGGATGCGCACCTCTTCTTCGTTTTCCAAAGGTAGGTCCGCGAGGAAGTCCGCGAACCTATGCGATTTCCCCGAAGAGTGTCAATCTCATAGTGGATGCTGAATTGGTCGAGGTACGTGCTCCATTTTGCTATGCGTCATACCTTTTCCGCCCCTTTTGAGGATGGCTTCTAAGGGTGCTCGACATGGGATACGTATGTCATGCTTTAAGAAGTACGTCCTCGCCTTTAAGGTAGACCATACGATGGCTAAATCGCTTGTTCGATTCTGTGTAGTTTCTTTCGCGAATTCGTGGTCTTGGCCGACATAGTAGATTGGCTGTCTCCTCAGTGGGTCCCGACCAAGATCGCGCTTACCGCATCGTCTGTTCCGCAATGTACAAAATGCCAAGACTCCCCGTCGTGTCCTGTTTCGAAGGATAGTGGATCTCGCTAGGTACCGTTTGATGCCCAGAAGGCTTCTTCGCATTCGGGCAGTCCACTCAAATTTCGTCCCCTCTTTAGTATGTTGAAAAAGAGTTTGCATCTATCCGAGGATCTCGAGATGAACTTCCCAAAGCCGGCTAGGGATCCATTGAGCTTTTTGTACTTCTTTTAGGCTCTTTGAGATGGCATGTCTACTATGGCTCGGATTTTTGCAGGATCTACTTCAATGCCCTTTTTGTCACCAGTACCCAAGGAATTTTCCGGATGTTACTCCGAAGGTGCACTTCTCCGGTTTACCTTCATATTGTGTTCTCTCGACAGCTTCGAAGATGTCCCTCAGTCTTGGTGATGGTTCTTCCTCAATCGTTTTTTTACGAGCATATCATCAACGAGACCTCCAAGGTCCTCGCCAACCATGGCAGAAAATAGTCGTCGACCATCCTTTGGTATGTTGCTCCCGCGTCCGGAGTCCGAAAGGCATCCCACGTAGCAACAGAGGCCGGGTGTGTAAAATGCCATATGTTGCCGATCTTCTTCTCGCTAAAATAGTTGATTGCAATACTTAGTATCCGTCCATGAATGATAGCTCTTCGTATCCTTCATCGCGTCGACTAGTTGATCAATCTTTGGGTAGTGGGTAACTTTCCTGGGGCCGCTTTGTTCAATTGGTGAAGTCGATCTGGTCGACCCACCACTCTTCTTGGTACTATTACCATGTTGTAGATCCAAGTAGGATATTTGACTTCTTTTATGAAACCACCTCCGGCTTCACGCTGACTCGTTTTCTACCGCTTTCATGGATACTCTTTGTAGCTCGCCTTTGATCTTTGTCTTCACCAGAGGTGTATTGGGTTTTAATCGCGGCATGCTGTACCGTTATCTCGTCTATTAGGAGCCTGAGATAGTTTCCACGCGAAGATGTCCGCGTATTCCTTAGTAGTTTCACCGCGAGGCGTTCTCTTTCGTCATTGTGAGTTCTATCTTGATCTTTTTGGATTCTCCTCTAGTTCCTATGTTAACTTCCTTAACCGCCCAAGGATTTGAATGTGGGTTTTGTTTCCCCAAGGTGAGGAACTTTCTTTAATTGCTATTTGTAGGCTCAGTTCTTTGTTCGCGAGAGCATCTTTGGTTAGGCAGTTGATGTCGATGCTTCCGTGTTCCCCACGGAGTTCCCTCGACAAGCTTTTCCGAGATTCCTTCCAAGTATTCATCGATGGCTTTGTCTTTGGATGTTGCCTTGTTCCGAGCTCCTACGGGTTTTTCTTTCTCATCTTCTTCGTTGTTAAGTTGTATTTGCATTGCCTCACCTTCCTTTGCGGAAGCTTGATCACCCTTGATCTCCATTACTCCTGGGGGAGGAAACCTGGGTATTGATGGTAGGTGGATGCGACTCCACATTTAAGCTTGTGGACCCATCTTCGTCCAATAATGGCATCAGAGGGGTGAAGGCGCGTCCACCACATCGAAGCAAGTGTCAACTTTCATGGGACTGCGTCCACCCGCAAAACAATATCCCCGAGAGGCTTCGTAGCCGTACTCGTTGAACCCATGATAGTATAGTGCAGAGGTCAAGATTTGCTCGTCATTAAAGCTCCACACGTTTGAAGGTATCGTAAAACAGACATTTACGAGCTCCCTCCATCGATGAGGATTTTCTTTATGTCGCATCCCTGCGATTGGCAAGGTGAGGA
Source organism: Papaver armeniacum (assembly GCA_023531295.1). Taxonomy (NCBI): domain Eukaryota; kingdom Viridiplantae; phylum Streptophyta; class Magnoliopsida; order Ranunculales; family Papaveraceae; genus Papaver; species Papaver armeniacum. The sequence continues at coordinate 12,125 of JAJJWW010014165.1, forward strand.
TCAAAGGATGGTGTGATCTTCCATGTCATCCTCAATGTCCTCGACCTCGAAGGTTAGAGGTGCGTCCATCCATTCTTCGTGATCTTCCACTTCTTCCCCGTCTAAATTGTAAAGCTCACAATAGTCTTCAAATTGCTTCCTCAATCTTTTCCTATTTGTGCGCTAGGGTTGGTTCTTTGCTTTCCGAGCAGGATATAGTATTCAATGTGTTGCATTACCCTGCCCGGCAATTGGACTCGTTTGCCGCGTTTTAGCTCGTCTTCCGCCTCACCTTGTCTAAATATTTTGAGATCCCCGCATCTATCGGGGCCTTTTGTATCACTATCTTGAGATTTTTGCACTTCTCTTCTGTTTACAGATTTGCCCGTTGAAGCAGTGGAAATGTGATTACTCTTTGGATTCCTCCGAGGCCGGTGGTTGCTTCCCTTAGACCCGCCATCCTAAGTTTTCGCGGTCCTTGATCTCCTTAAGATGCATTGAGTAGGCGGTATTGAGCTTCGTGTAGACTGGTCTTCAAATTTTCTACCACTCCTTTTGTGGTCGTCTTTTCGATCCTTTGGTGTCCGTTCGGATCTGTTTGCTTGTTCCGGAGTTGGTCCGTGGAGGTCGCGAGCCCGTGCTCCTGGGTTCTCTCGTTGAATTTCTTCCAACCTCGCATGTTTTTCGATGATTATCCTCAAATCTCCCTATGTGGTCGGGTGGTACCGTGGATTTCGACAAACAATGATCTCATCCTGTCAAGTCCCATTTTGTAATGCTTAATACTCACAACGGGTCCATGTCCTACGGCTTGGATATTTTGTGCCACCTATCCTGTATTCCCCAATGGACTCCTCTTTATATTTGATGGAGAAGCGAGAAGAGTTTGTCCATCCCCGTGTTCACAACCTTGTTATACATGTAGGTGGCCAAGAACTTTTCTGAGCCGATCATACGAATCAATGCATCCGGCTTCGAGGTTATCAAACCAAGATAACGCGGGATCCTTTCAAAGCTTGAAGGGAAGTATCCAGACAGAGATAGTCATGGCCATGGTCCCACTGCCATTACCCTCGCTGTAATATCGTAGGTGGGCAAGCGGGATCCGCGACCCACGTAACACTCAAAGGATGGGACCCGACACTTCGGGCAGTAACGGTAGCCGTAGCCAACCGCTCGCGCTTAGTGGGGTAGTGTCGTCTCTCCTTCATAACCTCGTTCTAGTCTTCCACCTCCTTGCCTTGGTCTTGATTTGATTGATCTCTCGCTAGATCTCCGGCACGAAGACTCTCCATTGCCAAACAAGATTGTCTCCTAATGGAAGATTTTGTCTTCCTTGTAGGTTGTGACATCGTGGCCTCCTCTTCATCATAGTAGTCCGAAGTTTGGGATGGATGGTAGTCCTGTCGACCTTCTATTGTTACGCGCACCTCTTTGGGGTATTCCTCTTTGATTGACTACCGCAGTGATGTTTTGAGTGATCATCCTCCTGGCTCTATTCCACCGGCAGTTAGCCTCGTCTCCGTCGATTCTCTTAGATCCGCTTTTGGAGGATCTTCTCTCTTAATTGCTTGGTTCTTTGGGCTAGTAAGGCCATCGCGTCCGCGTAATGTCCGTCGATTCCTTTAGCTCTTCTAGTTGCGCCCAATATTTGCGCAGATCGGTTTGATTCTTGATTTGGCGTTCTATCGTAATTGAGCTTGTCCTGGGGCCGCGGTATTGATTTCCTCCACTAGCCGTATATCCAGCTTCGATCATTCCGTAGGATCCGCTGCGCTTGTGCGTTTGCTCATTGGTCCGCGATCCCGGTAAGGAAGGTTCTGGATTACCGATTCCTTATCGCTTCTCGAGGCTCGTGGCCCGTTGTAGTCGTCATTTTGGAGGCGATCACTTGAGAAGCTCCCACGTTAGGTGTAGCAGCTCTTGCCGCCGCGGCCTTCTTTCTTCCATTGCAATGATGCCCGCATCTAAAAGTAATGGCTTTCCGCTCCATCGCGTTTTGTCCTCTATTATGAGTCCTTCGCCTTCCGCGTTTGTTCCTGTTACCACCGGGGCGTAGTCCTAGCGCCTTTTGAAGGTACCTTTGTCTTCCCCGTATCTTTGTTCTTTTCCATTGAATATTCCTCAGAGATAGAGCATGGAGGTAAACTCGAGACAAAAAGTCCACGGTTAGTCATAGTTCAAACTCGATTTCATAAGCTCGATTTCTAGTGGCAAAGAGTGTATTCAAGCTATTGGTTTAGCGAATAATATGAAAAACATAGACGGACAAAGTGGAATTAATTGAATAAGGTCCATGGGTTGTTGTTTGCAAAAAACCCGGATCTATTATGGAAATTATGTGTGAAATACTAGTTAAAACATAGATCCGTTGGTTAAAGTTACACAACGCCCAGATCCGTTGGTAGAAAATACAATGGACATAAATATAATGTAAAAATAGCCCAAAACATGATCTGTTTAGTTAAAGGTTGTAAAAGACCCGGATCTCATTGGTAGAAAGTACAAAGAATACGGGGAGATATGTGCGAAAATGAGTTTAAACACAGATCTCTGTCTATGTTCTAAGTAAAATTTTGAGGTAGAGGCTATAAAGTCACGGAAAAGATAAATGCTTTTAGCGCCATATTGTGAACACGAAATCAACGTAGCGTCACGTGTTCACAAACAATCTTTGGAATCGAATATACGCATTAAAAAAGTGTGAATATAGCATAAAATACATAGGTAGATTTTGATTCATTGATTCCAAACCCCATGGGTTTGTCATGATCTCATCAACATCCAAAATGATAGATCTAAGAAGTAAACACATAAATAAAGATATATGAATGCTAAACGTAAAGGAGACAATGATTTACGTGGTTCAAGACTAAGCCTACATCCACGGTCCGGGGATATTCACTATGAGGTAAATGGTTACAAGAATAGTCGCAAGACTTTAGTGTTCATCAAACCCAAGGTGTCGATGCTCATACTTACTTCTCACCGATTTCCTCTCTATTCTCTAGTTCTCTCCCAATGTTCCTCTCCTCTCCTACGTTTGGAAGGGACATATATATAGCTAATTTAAGTGGGTCCACCGGAAAAGAGCATTTGAAGTCTTATCTTCTTGTGCTTTGTGCATAGTCCGCGGACTTCCTTATCATTCCGTGCCTTCTATAATTCCTATGTTTATTACGATGACCAACCCCCGCTTTCTTCGTTGGTCATCCGACACGTGCCTCCCGAGAAAGACTAAATGCGAGTGGTTGGGGCTACCCCAGATCGCGCCAAAGGTGTCGTTTCCTTCCTTGTCACATCTGTGGCCAGTTGGACTTTCCCAACCATGATTATACCTCACTTCGTGATGAGAGTGAAGTGTAGCAAGAGTAGCTCTTTGGTGTTACTGGGATACCTTCCTTTGATGCTCCTTCATCTTCGACCGTTGAACTTGACAGATGGCACGTCTAGATCCTATGGATGCCCCTACGTGTCATCCACTTTTATGATGTTGCCTCCCACGGGGCTTTGAACGAGTTCAATTGGTCTTTGGCCTTTCTCCACTTATAGCTAGCTTCTTTCCGCACAATTAAGTACAAATTCACTTCTTTTGGATGATTTACCTAACAAACACAAATAAGAGAAAACAAGCGTAATATACAATAATTTACACGAAAACCAACAAATACTAGCATGGAATTGACACTAAATATATGTGAAATATGCACTTATCACTAATCCTTCGAACTTCAATTTAGACGCCGGCCGCTGCTGGGGACAATCAGCATGTTTGTTGTTGCCGCGACCAACATGGGTTATGGTTGCATCAAGAAAGTAGTTTAGTAATCTTTGTGCTTCTGACGGTGATGGAGCCAGCGTCACTTCCTTCAATGCATATACTCCATTCATCCGATTCACCGTAGCTTGGAGTCACCTCTATCCTTGCACGTGACTCGCTTGCTTGGCTTTCATGGTGACAGCCCCACGAGGAAGGCTTCATATTCTCATTAATTGTTGGTACATTGGAAGTCCACTTGAAGGAGTGTGAGAATACTTCCGCTTGGAGATACTAAGACTACGCCGCCTCCAAAAGATACGCTAGAGTCATGAGCCGTAAAAATACAACAGCCACACTTCTTCCTCAACAACTGAGATGTTTGGAAATTCTCGTGAAGATCCTCGCGTAGTCACGTAGTGCCTTCCCCTGTGAATGCCGGCGAGTAAGTCCGGCTAACGTTTGCCCTCGGATGCTCTAGGTTATGCACACGTTATGTCTAACTTCCGACATTGGAGAAGCTTTAATCTGGCCGCCTTCCCATCAGACCGTTTTGAAAAGTAGGAAGTTCAAGTAGTGGTCGATTTAGATATGAGTACCACCATGGACAAAGCAGTACTTTTCGAACTTCGAATGGGATGGATTAGGAGTAAACATGCTTTCTCCGCCAGATATCTCGAGTTCAAGAGATTCTTAATATTCGACCAAGTAGTATATGGGATGTTCGAGCCCTCATCGTCTTCTCGAGCTAGCAAGGCCCCGACGGCGTGTCACCGAAGGCGTCAGAGACAAAGTGCCTCCCCTTGTACCTGGAGACTTCATGATGGCCGGAGACGACAAAGATCTTGTTGAATCGTTCGAACGTCCGCTGAGTCGTGGGTCCAAACGGCTTGCTCCCTTCTTCACGAGGGGTGAATAAGGCAACAGCCGAGGCTGTGGTATAAACGTAGAATGTAGTTCACCTCGCCTGAAGCTGGAGTTCTTCACAATTCGTGGTGGTGGCATCGTGGAGGATGGCTTGAGTCTTGGACGGTCCACTCTTGATCCCTTCGCAGTCACTTGGAATCCTAGAAATTTGCCTCGAAGATATACCGAAAGCGCATTTCGGTAGGATTCATCTTCAATTTGTATTCACGACACCTCTCGAACACTGTCGAAGACTCATGTAGTGGTTTCGCCGAGCTCTTGATTTGACCACAATATCATCTACGTAGTCTTCTACTTGTTTATGCATCATATCGTGGAAGATTGCCATCATAGAGAGTTGATAAATTTAATCGCATTGTTTAAACCGAATGGCATAACAATATAGTAGAAATTTCCAAGAGGGGTTCGAAAGGACGTGTTACTTGCATCGTGCCTACATCCTTATCTGATTGTGTATCAGAACCATCCATGAAGAGAAATGCCATGTCCATCGCCAATGCCCACTAACATGTCACGTTGGGCGCAGGAAAGTCGTCCTGGGGCAGCACTTGTTCAAGTCTCAAATCCACGCAACATCGAATATGTCCGTTTTTCATCTTTACCGAACCACGCTACAACTGTGCCTGATGATGAATAGGTTTCACGGTTTCACTAGTAACTTCTGGAATTTTGGTCTTGATTTGCTCTTCCGGGGCTCGTGTCCGAATTGCTCTCGAGATCGTTTTGATCTAGCTGGATCCGTGCAATAATGAGATTGACGGGTGACCAATTTTTCATCTGCACTGCATTTCCTCATATGTCCAAGCAAATACATCTCTTGGATACTCTTTGGAGAAGTCGGACAAGATTCGCGTGTTCGTCCGTGGGACAAAGTGAACATCGATAGAGAGTTGTGCCCTGGAGATTCTTCTTTCATTCCCTGAAGGTGTTAACAATCTCGAGATCACTGGGTAGTTGGTGCCATCTTGTAGTCAAGCCAAGTGAGCCGTCCAATACCTCCTCTTGTGGCTCGTCTTTCTTGAAGCACTATCCGGCGCGAGACCGGGTACCCGCCCACCCCCGCTAATTGCTAACAATGGCTGTATATCATTTTCTCCGTTCTCGATCGCCGTCTGCTCGAAAGCTCGTTCCCCTTTGGTGTGGACGTGCTGCGGCTTCACTGATAAAGAAGAGTGCCCGGTCGCGAAAGGTGCTGCCGGTGGATAGCCCTCACGTAAGCTGGTCCTCCTCCGGATCGACGCCCACGTGCAGTAGGTGCACAGGACTTTGTCCGATCCTCCCCGGGCAGATCTTCCTCGTTCGGTCAGCCCACCCGCAGATATTGGTGCGTAAGGAGACAATGACGGTGAATACTGGACGACTTCCTTATTCAAAGATAGTTTTCAGCAATCGATGATACGTCAAGGGGACGACTCTATTGTCATGAAGCCACCGCCTCCTCAGTATCATATGATAGTCCCGCCTCCTCTCTATGACTTCAAATTTCACTTTGATCGAACGAGCCCTATTGATAAATTCGCATTGACGTACCCGTATGTGTCTGTCCTGTTTCCGTAAAGTCCGTCATTATGGTAGGCCGACGTATGAGATCTGTATGGCCAACCTTGGCTGTCCCGAGAGTCTTCGAGAGTAATCACATTCGAAGATGCTCTCGTGTCGATGAGCGCCTCTGAACTCGAACTCCTTGATACGTGCATGGTAACATGTAGTCTTGCTAGACCTTCCTCCGCCATCATGTCGTCCTCTCGAATGTAACATTATTTACGATGTTTCCGATGCGTTTAGACTTCTCGGACGCCGAAGGAGCCAGGTGTACGGCCAAGGGCTATCTCACACTCGCAAACGTCTCCGCCCCGCTCGATTCTTCGAGGTGTAAAATTTCACACAAACACCCACTAGAGATGCCGTCTCGATCCACTCGGTCTCCTGGCTCCGTAGTGAAGCCGTTGATTTGGGACTAGTCCCCGCAGGTCTCCTAACGCTCATCTCCGATGCGATCTTGACGAGGAGATCAAGCATGCCATTTATCGCTTCCTTGATTAGCTCCATGTTCTTCGTGTGAATCTCCCGTACACGCTCTAGTTCACTCAACGCTGGAGTCTCCCGATTATACCGTCAGTACGCGTCGTTGGGAGGAGGGGTATTCTCCGTTGGAGGAATCACCAGGATTTTAGGACGTTGAGGCCTCTAAGACCAACCATCTTGAAACCGATCGACAGAGTTAAGAAATTGACGATAACCGAGAGATTAACCCCCCGCTCGTGTCGCCAATTGTTGAGGTGAAAACTTTTTCTTACTGCTTTGGTAATTTGGGGGGTGTGGATGAGAATGAATCCGAACCCCAATAAGAAAGTGAAATTATTTTCATGGATTGACACACGATCAATTTCCTCACCGATATTTTAATTTATGGCTCATACAACTTCCAAGAATAAAATATAAGGGGGCATATGCAACTGAAACTGACAAACAAAACCTTCAGATTTTTCTATATGCGTGGAGGTTTTTATTATTAGTAGAGTGTTTATGGGTGAAAACTATTTCTGCCGGTTTTGGTAATTTGGGGTGTATGGATGAGAAATGAATCTAAACCCTAAACAAATGCACCGCACGGGAGGTATGGTGATTCGAGAAATCAATCTTTTACAACTCGGCCTAAACCAAGAAATGGTCGTTCAGACTTGCTTCTGATCACAAAGTGAAGGAGATGGGGTTGATCTTAGGGAGGGAAGCGAAGAAGGTGTTGAGATTATGGAGGTGTTGGATGTTTTATGACTTGTATCGAAAATTTGAACCGGGCTTTGCGGGATCTAAGCTATCGATTCCGGTGTTTGAATACGATTGTATCAACACTTGGTTTTTTGTCTTGTCTTGTTTTTGGAAATAGGGAGGAGAACCTATTTATACAAGTCATTAATCCTAACCCACGTCTCTCATGGGAAGTGGAGTGATGGAGCATGGAGTTGTGTGTTAGTGTCACACGACCGGGCCTTGCCCACTTCTCCCGTCATCACTAACCGTCCATGACTTCTCGACACGTTCTGTGATGGCGCGTTGACGCCGCACGCTATAAACCGCCGACCAATACCCAGAAGTATCCCCAAGTTTGTGACACGTTTGATGTCTCGAATGTGTGGACTGGGACCCATTAAAGTAGCATGTGATCTTTGGATTAAATAACTAAGTTATTTAGGAAGTCAATATTTATGAAATATCGTGTGTATTCTATGCGAGTAACGCATCGAATATATTCAAGATGTGTGAAGCATCGCCGTTTTAAGGCTTAACCGGGTAAGTCACAATTAGCGTCTTAAAACAGCATTACGTCCACCATCTTCGAGTGATCGTTTGGAGGTTATACATGTAAGCCACGATCAGGCCGATCACCTCATGTGGAAGAGTGGTGGACGGTGAGCGTGATGATGCCTTGATGGTCGCCTAACTCCCGACCATGGTTGCCTAACCAAGTGGGTTGGGTTAGACGGACGAGATGACTTGCGACCCATCATGCGACCATTTGGATTAGGGTTTAGGAGGTGCACAAGCTCCCACTTTCAGGTCAATCGAATTCGAGCTTAGAGGGCGATTTTGGAGGGACCGATTGGTCATGTATGGAGGTGGGCCACGGTGTTCATGTCCGTGCTAGCTGATCTCGTAGGGTGCGATCTAAACCACTTGATTCGTCTTGTAGTGAAGAGAGTGGTCGAGATTGGTTTGCAATTGGAAACCGCGCGACCATGCCTAGTTTGGGCGCACAAATCGAGGCGCTGCCATGGCGGCCTTGGTCGATTGGTCACACATGTAGACGGGCCCACGATGATTGTATTGACATGCTTGGGACCCTTTGAGTCACATTTACACCTCCATCTATGCCTCGCGAAGATGGATGGTCGTGATTGATTTGCGACACATGTGATATGTGGCAAAACCTAATTAGGGTTTCATGTCCATGCTACTTTGGATGGACGAATTGGCAAGCTACGCTCTTATTTTGGGGAGGCCGGGACCATGTGGGACCCACATTGGGCCGGTGGTGATCACGCCAATACCCCGGTCAGCGGTTATAGGCTTGATCTAAGCCATCCAAACATGTCGGTGAAGTTGGATGGTCGTGATCAATTTAAGAAACTTAGTGGAATTTCCTGGCGACCCTTAAAAACCTCGAAATTTCGCGAGCCCAACTCCCCGGCTTGGTCGTGAGAAAGTGGCTAGGTAAGGAGGAGTGGGCTCACGGTGTGCATGACAATGCTTGTCCAACCGGTCATGGGATGTTCCACGCCGTCCAAACATGCCGGTGAAGTTGGACTCGACGCGTGGATTATTTTGAGAACGATATTCGCGCCTTGTTCGTGCGAACCTTTCTAAACGGTTTCACCCGCCTCAACCATCCTTTTCCGGGCTGGTGTTTGGTGATTGTTTTGGAGGCGTGTCATCGTTCGACCCACCAGGGCATAAACGGCCCGCCCGGTGGTCATTAAGGTGGTAGCCCGCTCCCGCCGAGGATCGTCTAGGGCGGTTAAATCATGCGGCCAACTTGCGTGGTCGGATTATTTCTAAGACAATCGATGGACAGTCCAGATGCTCGATCGGGCTAGTATAACACACCGAGAGATGTATGCTCAATCGGGCTAGTATAACACACTGAGAGTTGTAGCCAGACGTGTATTTCGGTGCATGCCTCGTTAGTGACACTTTGAGATTCGTGTTACTGGGCTGGAGCAACACTCGGTCGTCATGCCACACCAATAACGAGAGTTTGCCGGAATATCACAGAAATATATAGTGGTTTGTGCATTAATTGATAATGCTATAAATTCACAGGGTATATGGGATTGCCGCTTACATGCTCTAACCCGGATGAATTCATATTTGATTCACAAAATACTAGGATTGTTGCCACATGCTCTATTCTAGGTGAATTAGTAAAGTGGAGAAGTATTCATCACTTATCGCTGGCTTTATCCTTTGCGGGATGTCGAGCATAATTTTGGATTTTACAATTTTAGCCTTAAATGAAAATCCACCATCAACATTAAGTCCCCCGCCAGCGCATAATGGTTACACTATTGTGGGGTAGGGATGAGATGGTGACATACATATGTGAGAAAGACGAGATAAAGGAGTTTACCGGAAGATCTTTGACCGACCGCTAGCAATTGTCCATGTCGTGCAAGCATGGAATTTTTGGGTTGGACCGGTTTCCTTCCTTGGGCGTTTGAATCAAAATAGGAATCCTTTTCTATTGGATTCTTCCAATTATTTGTTTATAAAAGGGACCGACCCCTTTTCTTTTCTCATATATATATATTTTCTTGGCCAACTCGTCCACGACCTTGCTGCCGCGCTCTACCGACGTCATTCTGCCGTTGTTGACGCCTTATTCTTTGCGCCGGACCGTCGTTGCACGTGTATGAGGTAGGTACTTAAATCCGTTCTTCCTTGCTCTCGCGTTTTTTTTTTAAAACCCTAATTTCTTAGGTAAACTCTTTTGCAAGATATATCATGATTAGTTTCTCCACCGAAATTGATAGCAAAAACAGCCCTAGGATTGCAAGTCGGTGAATCCATGAACATGTTGTTTTCTTTTTTTTCCACCGTTGCATGCAAAACCTAGCTTAGGTTATAGCTTGAAAAACCCTTGGCTTGAATTTCGTAGACACGATTCCCATGAATAAAGAAAAATCGTGCTATGATACGTGCGAATGAATGCGGGCCGCCATACATGCTTGATTGAACGTGTCCCACGTGTATGCCCTGATGAACATCGACCTTATACCAGCCTTGTGACTCGACAAACACCGGCTTCGTGACCTCGACCGGCCTTGCGCCACGTGGCCCAATACCAGACTTGTGGCCTTGATCGGCCTTGACCAATCTTGGCTTTGCTTTGCCGACGTGGCCCAATCACTGGATTTGTGACCTTGATCAGCCTTGACCAATACCGCTTGACGTGACCTAACACCAGCACCTTTCTCGACATGATATCGATCCTCTTTGCTTGCGTGGCCCAACACCCGCTTGACCGATGTGATGTCGGTCTACTGGGGATATTAGCCTAATTCTCGACCAACACAAGCTTCGCGGACTTAACCAACACCTTCCTCGTTTGGTGACGTGGCCTAATCCCACCGGCCTTGTTTGGACCCAACACGGCCTTACTGCTTTGCCCGACCAGTGTACTTTAACGTGAATGTGTCCTGCCGGCCGGGACTATACATTCCATGATACGTGTTTTCGTACAAGTATTGACTCCAACACTTCTTCTTTATTGTAGAATGAACAAAAAGGCTCTAAGATGTCTGGGAATAATGTCGATGCCAAGTCGGGAGTGTTGACAGCTTCAAAGATATGCCGAACATGATGATGATTTGTTCACCGTGCCTTTTCAGAACATTAGAAAGCATCCTTCTCACAAGATAGTCGCTTCTCCGGTTCGTAAAATATGGAAGCCGATCCATCCTCTTCTTCAAGACTTGTGATGAGATTCTACGTCTTCGGAGAAATGAGTATCCACCTTCACCTATTGACTTCAAGATTTGTCATACCCCCGCCTGGGTCCTTATGAAGGATGGATGAGACATATGTTGAATAATAAGAGTATTAAGGCTAATTTGATCAAAGCGCAAATCCTTGATGCGGCCATGGCATTCGCCTCTCTTCAAGTTAAGAAAGATGCGGAGGCAGATCACTTTCATTTCTGGTGGCGTCCATCTACTCATCTGACCATATGCAGACGGGGGAGAGATGACCATTGCCGGAAAGCATGGCTGCATTGATGAACCTTCCTGTCGCCGGAAGCTTCTTTATAAACTTTCGATGCAGAACATCGCGATTATAATGCTATACTTGAAAGGCGGGAGAATTTGATGACTGGAGAAGGAGAAGAAAGATACGAAATGCTTTTACACTTGGTGGGTGTCGAGTGGTCTCTGCACGGACCGAAACCAGATCGGAGTTGGAAGACAGCTCGGCGTGATTGCATTTGTCTTTGTGGCTATCCAGAGATATATTTGACGATGGTTCTGGAAGGAAGACCATAAGAGGTGACCTTGTTATGTTTTCTATAAGGCTGGCAAAAGGTGAGGTCATTCCCCTAGGTTCCTTATTTCTTGGATCAGTGTATTCTCATCTGGACGCCTTAGCGACGGACATGCATGCTTCCAATGGGTATAAGAAGGTGGAGTTGCATATCCACATTGCTTTTCTTCAGGCGTTTTTGTGGGAACATTTCAAAAGCTATGCTCCTGTTCCTGCAACTTCACTCAGCAGTTTGTATGGTGGTTCGAGAATACTTCGTTGGCAGAAGAGATGTCCAAAAACCGGTGTGAAGCTTGTGGATGTCTTCGACAATGTGTCCTCCATAGATTTTCGTCCATGGGGGCCGATCCATCCTTCCATTGTTCAGCCAAAGACTTTTGCTCTTGTTCTCGATGCCGTGTTATGATCGATCGGGAACCACAAGTCTTGGAGAACTTATTTACTTAAGCTACACTGGGATATGTCCTGTCTTTATTTAAGAATTTAACGTGACTCGTAAAATATTGATGTTGTGGCTTCTTGGCAAATGATTTTGACCAGGGTGTTCCATTTCTTCGTCCGTTGAAGGCTCCAAAAGAACTTTTCCTTGACATTTCTTAAAGCCGACATGTTTTTGTCGCAGCAGAGTTTTCCTTTCTTCCTATCGGAAGAAATACGACAATAACTAGTAGTATAAGGAATTTTGGAGGGAGCAATTGTTAACCTTTCTGTAAATTCTTGAGGAGGTTGTGATGACTCCAGCGGCGAACCATCTTTCGACGCTTTCAAGGAGCATTCTTGCTGAAACCACTCTGTGTAAACGAACCGACCGACGACGGCAGTTCTGCTTCCTGCGGGGAGTGAGGTCTAAGAAGTGCATGTGGTTCGGTGATCCTCAATTCCTCCAATATGCAGGTATTTAAATTTCTTTTGTTTGATCCATAGTTTCATTCTTCCCGAGCAACTTTCACTAAAGGTAGTCTTTGTTGGTGATCATGAAATCTCGAAAGAAATGTTTGCAAGATCGGCTCTAGGACATAACGAGGTCCGCGATATTGATCTTCATACTGAAGAAGTCTAGTGATCCTCTCAAAGAAGGGTCCGGCGACACCGATCCTCTTCAAGACAAAGATGATGCAAGCTCGACGGACGGAGTGTCTCCCCAAGTGGTAACCTTAGTGAGCTTGTAGACGAGGGTCGTGACGGAAATCAAAAGATTCGAGTGGGGTAGACATGAGGAGGAATGCAGAGAGGCAACATCTGCATTGTTGAGGCGGCTCCCTTAAAGAACTTCCGAGCAGGTTCCAATCGATAAAGTAATCGTGGTGACTTCTTAGAAAGGCCTCCAAGGAAGTAATTGTAAGGCAATCCGTTGTTCCCGGCGCTATCTTCAATCCTCCTTCGATTCCCCTTATGCAGGTCATGTGTTGGTTGGGGGATTCAGCAACTGATTCGATGAGTTATACACGGTGATATGGGAAGAAGCACGACCACATTGCTACCACTAATCTCAAAAAGTCGCCTTGCATTGGTCAACCGCGTCCGAAGCTTTATTCTCTATCCATGGGATATGCCACACCGGTTCGAACCGATTTATGAGAGATGATTGAAGACCGGAAGTGCCATCGAGACGTGTTTGTGCAAGACGACTCTCAACGCTCCTTGGTTCTTCAAAGGGTTCACGAGATCAGGAGCTTAGAAATCGTAAGACGAGGTTCCTTCCGCAGTCTGTATTGCTCGCCAGGAAGAAGAGGTTGAAAAGTTATCTAAGGAGTTGAAGTTGAAACATACGCACTCCAAAGGACGAAAGCCGCTCTTTCTCGAAGGACGAGATTCTGTCGAAGGTCTTTCCTTGAAGGATTCGTGCAGCATACTTGTGTTCTTTTTTGATGCTTTGAAAGTGATTGCAAGGATTTCCTTTCACAATTTGATCGGGTTTTTGAACTAATAGGTGGTTGAATTTTGAAGCGGTTTACTTTTGAGATAGTTTTGTGAACAATTGATTTTACGAAAGAGATTATTCTAAATAGAATTTGCATCTTGGTTACGAATGATTATACATGTCACATGAAATTGTATATATCGTGTGAAAAGGAAACAAACATGATGTTTGATCATTGAATCTATTTTTTTTGGTGTGGGATGTCAAGTCCCCAGTAAATTCTAAAACTATCTTTCTCATAAAATTGTTTGATAGAACTTACTTGCTCTTTTGAGCCTCATTTGCACTGGCTTGAATCTTCCCAGAACAACCTCTCCCAAGGAAATCGTCCGCACTAATTTTCAGAGGGAAAGCTACTCTCTCCGAATTAGCTTCTTCCGAACAATGCGCTTCAAGGCGTTGCATTCCTTTGGTAGGGTGGTGAAGGAACCGGTGATAATGACAATATTTCGGGTCCATTATTTCTTGATCGGTCGGTGGACGCCATGCATACGGAGGTAGCTCCACCTCCGATTTCGCACCACGCCTCCAAAGATCTCCAAAATCGTTTTCATTGGGAAAGGAAGTGCAGATACCTTGAGTCTAAGTGTTCTTCAGCTAGTGGACGTCGTGACGTCTCTATGTGGCTTTGATGTGAAGAAGAATCGGAAGAGTTGGAAGGCCGAGTGTGTGTCATCATATCGCGGATCGCTTGACCGGGTGACGGAATCAAGGAAGGCGTCGTAATATCACTTTTGTGGAATGAATTGAACTCCCTATCCTCTCGTACTCACGTGTTCCTTGATTGATCTCTCCCTCATGAGCATTTCTTCATTTAGGTGAAAGGTCGGCGTGGACCGAGTCTTCGAGCTGACAAGAGTCTTGAGATACAAATCTTCAGCAAAGGCTCAGTAAGTCGCATGCTCATTTTCTTTATCCCACGTGGTGGCATCCTTGACGCAGTCTTTTCTTCACGGAATTGTCTCGAGTCTCTATCGGTGGACCATGTTGTTCGTCTTTCTTGAGTCCCCTGTGGCTACACGCTCTCCGCATCTCCACCGGTAAAGGCGTGACTTTTAGATAAGGATCAGCATTTCTTGCATTGTGCGGGTAAGTCCCGCCGATCCTTCTGCAATTGAGTTGCTATATCATTCAAAAGGAAGGTTTCGCTCTTCCTTCTAGCTGTTTGACTGATTTGCCCGGGACATCCTCCAAGATTTCTAGCCACACTTCCCATGACATCCGAATCATTTATGGTCTTCTAAGAATCTAGCGAAGCAAGATACATCGGGAGATGAAACCTAAATGAATAGTTAATGATTGAATCGAAACCAAGATCTATCCCCAAAATCGAGAAGGTTGGAATGAATATTGAGAATTCGATTTTGCAACCGAGAGATTAACCTCATTGTGGTCGCAAATTGTTTATGGGTGAAAACTATTTCGTCGATTCTGTAATTTGGGGTATGGAGAAATGAATCTAAACCCTAAACAAATGCTTCAAATAGGAGTGCTTGTGATTCGAGAAATCAATATGTACAACTCTGCCTAAACCAAGAAATGGTCGTTTTCAGACTTGTTTCGGTCACAAAGTGAAGGAGATGGGGTTGATCTTAGGGAGAGAAATGAAGTAGGTATTGATATTTGGAGGTGTTGGATGTTTTTATGACTTGTATCGTAAAGTCGAATGGGTCGGCAGGATCTAAGCTATCAGTTTGGTGTTTGAATACGATTGTATCAACACTTAGTTTCATCTTGTCTTGTTTTTTGGAAATAGGAGGAGAACCTATTTATACAAGTCATTAAGCCTAACCCACGTCTCTCATGGGAAGTGGAGTGATGGAGTAGTGGAGTTGTGTGTTAGTGTCACACCACAGTCTTGCCCACTTCTCTCACATCACTAACCGTCCAAGACTTCCCGACAAGTTCTTTGGATCGTAGCGTTGTCGCACGTCAGAAATTTTTGAGACCAATATTTTGATGAAGTATCTCAAACAGGACACGTTTGATGTCTGAATGTGTGGATCAGACCCATAGAAGTAGCATGTGATGTCGGATTAAATAACTAAGTTATTTAGGAAGTCGATATTTATGAATATCGTGTATTTATCTGGTAACGCATTTGAATGAGATTGACATCATGATGTGACATATTTGTTTTAAGGCTTAATTTATAAGCGAATTAAGCGTCTTCACAAAATAGCATCCGTCAGGCCGTCTTTGAGTGATCGTTTGGAGGTTGTACGGGAAAACCACACTGGGCCGGTCACTTCATGTGAAACGATGGTGGACGGTGATCGGTGGATGCTTTATGGCCGCTAACTCTCGGCCAGGGCGCCCTAACCAAGTCGGGCGGATTGGACGGACAGACGACTTGCGACCCACATCCCATCGTTGGATTAGGTTTGTGGAGTGCGCAAGCACCCACTGTGTCAATGAATTCGATCTTAGAGGGCGATTTTGGAGGGACCGATTGTCCCAGATGGAGGTGGTCCACCGGTGTTCATGTCCGTGCTAGCTTATCTCGTAGGGTGCGATCTAAACCACTTGATTCGTCCTGCCGAAGAGGAGTGGTCGAGATTGGTTTAGAATTGAAACCTTGCATACCATGCCTAGTTTGGGCGCACGACCGAGGCGCTGCCATGGCCGGCCTTGGTCGATTGGTCACACATGTAGACGGGCCCACGGTGATTGTATTGACATACTTGGGACCCTTTGAGTCTACATTACACCCTCCATCTATGCCGCTAAGATGGATGGTCGACCGGATCGATTTGCGACACATGTGATATGCCACAAACCCTAATTAGGGTTTCATGTCCACGCTACTTTGGCTGGATTTAATTGGCAAGCTACGCTCTTCTTTGGGAGGCTGGACAATGTGGGACCACATTGGGCGTGGTGAACACGCCAATATCTCTTTCACAAGTTATAGGCTTGATCTACGTCCAAACATGCTTATGAAGTTGGATGGTTGATCAATTTAAGACACTTAGTGGAATTTCCCGCGACCCTCAGCATCACGCCGTCGAACTTTCGGAGTGTTGCTCCTCCCTCGGCTTGGTCGTGAGAAAGTCGGTCGTAAGGAGAAAGTGGGCCTCGCGGGCAGCAGACAATGCTTGTCCAACCTGGCCATGGGATAATCCATCGTCCAAACACGCCAAGAAGTTGGCCTTGTCTGTGACTATTTTCGAGACCGATATTTGCGCCTTGTTTTGTGCCAACCTTCTCCAAACTAAGCCACCCACTTGACCATCCTTTTCCGTGCTAGCGTTTGGTGATTGTTTTTGGAGGCACACATGCGTCTCCACCGACTGCAGAGAAATAAACGCTCACCGGGTGGTTATTAAGGTGGCAGCCTTCTCACGTGAGGATCGTCTCAGGCTAGTTAAATCATGCGCGCTAACCTATGGTCGTGATTATTTCAGAGACCCATATGGATAGTCCAGATGCTCGAACGGCTAGTATAACACTGGGAGAGATGTATGCCTCAATCAGGCTAGTATAACAACACCTAGAGAGTTGGTAGCAAATGACGGTATTTCGGCATGCCTCATTAGTGACACTTGGAGATTCGTGTTACTCTCGCCCGAGAGCAACACTCGGTCGTCATGCCGCACCAATAATGAGAGTTCGGCGAGAACAACACAAGAAATACAAGGATGGTCATGCATTAATTGATAATGCTATAAATTCATATGGTATATGGGATTGTTGCTACATGCTCCAACGTGGATGAATTTTGTGTATTTGATTCACGAGAATACTAGGATTGTTTGCCACATGCTCTATTCAGGTGAATTAGTAAAGTGGAGAAGTATTCATCACTTATCGGTGGCTTTATCCTTTGCGGGATGTCGAGCATAATTTTGGCTTTTATAATTTTAGCCTTAAACGAAAATCCACCATCAACACAGAGCAAGTTATTCTGTGTTTCCCATATGTTAAAATATATGTTCAATACGCCAAACTCACCACTAAGAAGCATGCTAGACTCACTAATATGTTAGGTAAAACGTTCATAGTCTAGCTAGGTCAACAAATTGACCAAATAAATACACGTCTTATTTAGACTTAATTCTTCTCGAGACATCACTTATGTGGATGGGGATATTCACTAAGGTTTGGACTTGTGACTTACAACATATGCGATGTAGCAATACACTCAAGATTGGAAAATAACTAAGTCATGATAGAAGTTGAAGGAGTAAATGGGGAAGTGGTCATAAACCACCAAGTTTTCTCATCTTACACAAAATAATCTAGATGAATCTCATAAATCTCAGACTTACACAAAATAATCGGCTTTGGTCTTCGCAAGTTCTCCCATAATTAGGTTTTATTACCTATATGTCAATCAAGCACTATTTTTTTAATAATAATTAAATAGCAATTGATCATCCTTTCACCAACTAATGCAAAGAACTTTGGTGGATGCTGGGTCTAGCATATAGACACTACATGGCCTGGTCTATCACCTCATGTATTGTGGACCCTCTCTCATCCATTGGGTTGATGTTAGAGCATTGCTTGGTCGAACTCGCATGCGTTGCTATCTCAAGCATGTTTGTCAACGTTAGTGATCAAAACTATAAGTCTTGATTTCTAGCCTATTATAGCTAAAGGTCTCGGACTAGGATAGAAAGTGTAGTTGAGCTCAAGAATCCATGGCAAAGGACTACTCAAGGAACTGGTGGAACTTCATCGACTAAAAGGTATGTGGAGACTTGAACTTATCTGTCACTCAAAAGTCTACTTACTCTATCTCCTATTCTTGAGACAAAAGTCGTTTTGATATATAGACTTTCATTATACACATTTGTTATTTTAGTTGAGTTTAACTCGCTTTATCTATTTCTCAAAATATGTGTTGGTAAGCTTTCGCTTTTAGCCAAATTCATCTTTACCTAGTGACGAAAGTCATGTTATGTTTCAATCACTTTGAAAATTGCTCACGACAAAAATGGTCTATGAATAACGACTATATAACGTTCTACGAGAATGTTTTAATGATTGAAATAAGAGTTTAGATTACATAACCTTTGGTAGGATATAAGAATTGTTGTGGAAACACATATATGTATAAGTCTTATTCCTTGAACCAAAGTTTGCGAACTTTGTTGATCAAGAGAAATTAATGTGGCGTGAGCCAAGTCCGGCGAACTCGGTCAGCGAATCGGGGCTAAGTTCTCGATTCGAGAATTTCTCGCTGGAGCTTGTGAACTCCTTCCGTGAGCTAAAGTCCGCGAACCCATCTGCGAACCCAATCCGCGAACTTGAGTAGGTTATATCTAAAATCGGTTATTCTTGAACCCATGTTTATATAGGCGAGGAATGCTTTTGAAAACCGTGGATATAAAGTTCATGAACCGATTCGAGTGAATCAAACAGTTTTGCTTCGATTGTGTCTTGTGTAGTTACATAAGATCTAAGCAATTGAACAACTCTTTAACTAGTTCATTTGAGTAATTTGAACTATTTATGGTGAAGAAGAATATGGTTGATATGAAATTGCTCAATATGGCTAACCATTTGGTTAACTATTGTTGAACCAACAAATGTTAATGTTTGGGAACGGTTACATAAACCAAAATTGGACATTTCATTTGTGTGTAACAAGCTAAGGTTTCGATCCATCGGTTGAGAAATATTATCTTGAATCTAACAAGTTTTCATATAACGGTGAATATTATTGAATGCTTTGTTACTAAGCTAACATTGATTGCAAACCCTGATTTGAAAGACTATATAAGGGAGAACTCTAGCAATCGGGAACCTAATCCCCACACTACGTGTGATACTAGTTGCATAAGCTAGAGTCGATTCTCCTTTAACCTTGGGTTTCTTCTCAAAACCAGGTTAACGACTTAAAAGACTTCATTGGGATTGTGAAGCCATACCGATACTACTTTTCTTGTAGTTGTGTGATCCGATCTTGTCATTTCTATCGTATGCGAGTACAATTGTAATAATTGGCTTGAGATTTATATCTCCGATAGTCAAGATAGAAAAGAAATGACAAACACTTCGCCTCATCATTTGTGATTACGCAATATCTTTTTTTATTGTGTCGATTAAGATTATTGTGAGGTGATTGATAATACTAGGCTGTTCTTCGGGAATATAAGTCAGGTTATCAATTGGTTCTGTTCACCTTGATTTATCAAAAGACTGGAACAAAACTCATAGGTTTATTTGTGGAGACGGATTTATCTATTACTATAGACTTTTTGTGTGATACAGATTTGTTTATTAAAGTTTTCAACTTTGGGTCATAGCAACTCTTAGTTGTGGGTGAGATCGACTAAGGGAATCAAGTACATAGCATCCCGCTGGAGATCGGAGGCGTAAGAGCATAATCCAGCCTTTGATTGATGTAAGATTGATTGGGGTTCAACTACGGTCCAAACCGAAGTTAATTTGGAGTATGCTAGAGTCTCCATGCGGCTTAATACAATGTGTGTTCAATCTGGACTAGGTCCCGTGGTTTTTCTCGCATTTGCGGTTTGCTTTCATTAATAAAATTAAAGTGTCTTGTGTTATTTCTATTCCGCGTTATATTTATATAATTGAAATATCACAAGGTTGTGCGTTGTTCAATCAATTAGAATATCCGAACTTTTGGTTATTGATTTAAATTGATTGACACTTGGATATTGGTCTTTGGTACCATCCAAGTTATCTCTTTGATAAAGACTCGTGATTTCTATTTGCTTGAGTAAAGATCAAATCGAGAGATTGAGATATAAACTCTTTGATATACTTTTATCTAGATTAGTCCGATTTGTCTAGTTGATTCTCTAGAAAGTAAATTGGAGTTTGTCCATACTGATTGATAAGCGAAATATTGGGTATGGTTGTTGTACCCGCTTTTTCCGTTGATTCTCGGTTGATCATTCATTGATCAAATTAGGGTTTCGAACCTAATGCCTTGCCTGTCTAGCATTCTGAATAGGTTCAAACACCAATAATTTTTATGTTGATCCAAAGAATCAATATTTTAATTAATAATTTAATATTAGGAGGCTACCAATACTTTATGAGTATTTTATTGATCCAACTATCAATTGCTCTGCAAATAAATATTTCTCAAGTTGATTCAGCTATCAACATTCGAGAATTTCATATTGATCCGGGTATGTTGTTGGTTCATCAACCAATATTTGGTTCGTCAGTCGACTATTATTTTAATATTATATCCCCACCTTGTTGTTCCACCGATTTCATGACACATGGATCGAGATGAACCTTCTATGATCATTCAAACATGATTATTTTCATACGACTTTTGTCAAGTGCTCAACGCACCAACATAGTGGTTTATGATCGATCAATCTCATTAACTTTATGCTCATTAATACAAGTCATTTAACTATCATTCTTGTATTTAGCATAATGATATGCCACGGTCATCAATGACATAATTTAACGTCCATGGTCCACAGCATGTTGCTGTTCAAAGCAAGCACTTCATGCTTTTTCCATCATGATTTTGAACCATGAACCATTAGGTTCCATCGATTGGACTCATAGTCTTAGGTCAAAGATTGACCACACATGAAAATACGTCGCACTATGAATTCAGGTGTTGATGTTAGCCTTCATGCCGGCATATACCGCTCTTTGGTTAAAGACATGATATCCGAAGAGAAGGTTGTTTATTATACTTTCTTTCGCTCCTTATCTCCGTAATATTGTTATTGTGTTGTTAATTCATTGTCATATGTTTTGCAGAATCGAGAAGAGATTTCAAATTGCTGAAAAGAACTTGAGTCCGAAGAAGTGGGAACTCTTGTAAGACCTTTCTCTCCGCAATAACAAGTATTCTAAGTGAAGAAACAATTTGCAAGCCACAAATGGCGAATTTCAAACAATAATGTTGTTCGATTTCGCAATCAAACTATTGAAATCTGGTTTGCAATGATCACCGCATTCCTCTTAGTTCATATCCTTGTCTTCAAGGAATGATATTCCCGAAGATATGCCTTTTCTCGGATGTCTCGATAGTGAAGCTAGCGAAGAAGAAGAATCTCGCGAGAAAGAATGATGGAATTGAAGAATTCGACCAAGAAGAAGAATCCCTAAAGAAATAACTTCTTTTCTTCTTTCGTTTCTTGTAATATTCTTGTATATATACTTTAATCTTTCTTGGATTGCTAAATATGAATTCAATCTTTGTTTTCTTTATTTACGATATTAATCAAGCCAATTCTCTCTTATAATTCAATCGATCAAGACATTATGAATACATAAATCCATCATGTGGAAATGAATAACAAAATTTTATCCTATTCATTCCCATACTTGCCTCTCGTTATTCATTTTCAAATGAGTAGATTTGATCAATTATCTCGAGTAATGAAATCTCTCGACTTTGGCCTTTATTATTTGTAATTTTATGATGGAATATAATCATTTTTCGCAAGCTTATTTGCTTCATCAATTTTTATGTCTATCTTTAGTTATGTTGAGTTCATCATTGCGACAAGATCGCAGGATGTCTTCACAAATGAAGAAATCTATTGATCTTGCCTTTATCATTCTTGTGGTCTTATTTTGCCTTCCTAATTAAAGGTCTTATTTTCGCCATCTCTCGTTGCGATAAAATCGCAGAGCGTCTTTACATTTTCATGTAATGACCAATGACCTTGTCTTATCATTTATTAAGTATTTTTTGCCTCTGCAGGATATTTTATTTGCATAATATGATGTGCTTAAATACTCTTGCGAATGTAAAATCCCATGACATCGTTGTCTTGACGAAATCGCAGACGTCTTTGCATTTTCATGCAAAAACCCATTGATCTCGCTTATCTCCTGCGTCAAGATATTGCCTCTTCAGATCATCGCACAAATATGACAAGCCTAAATTTCTTGCTAAAATAAAGCCTCATGACATTTTTGCGTCTTTTGACACTTATCACTCCCTAATGGAGGGTGCCGCCCTTATCTTCTCCCTGGTTGCTCCTTCATGGAGGCATTACATCGCCATACAAGAATAAATCCTCCCATCCAGGTCTTAACAACAACTAAATTTGTTTTCGCGACCCTCTTATCCCTTATACCTATATGGCTTATGGTTACGAGATCGCTTGCTGAGTTTCTTTGGCCGAGCAAAGATATACCAAGACTTCCAAGAATGGCCGAGACACTTCAAATGCCCAGGCACTCTTGGCTCAACTGTACCCCGTGCCTTGAGCATACATCACTCTGAAGAGACCTCAAGGCCCAACTGTATAACCATATATATATATAGTTGAAATCCAAGGTATTCTCCCAGGATAAGGCTTTATGGGCCTCAAATCTCATGACTCGTGGTTCCAGGAGCGGTGTAACCTTTTCACCGAGCCATGTCAAGAGATACCCCTTATATGACGCACTTTAGGTCTTACATTTGCTCTCTTACGAAATATCATTCGCGAACTAGGGTGTACGCCATAAAGGTTCGTCCCATTCACTCACTCTTTCATTTTTGTTAATTCATTCAATCATTCATTATGTTTGCGAAGCTATCGCGCAATCTTACATTGTTTAATCATTTTGTTTTTCAATTCTTCAATCAAATTGTCATACATTCTTGGTGGCGAGATCCTCGCATATTTCTTCTTCAATTATTTTTTCTTCCTCTTACCCTTAACAAGCTTTTGTTATCGCCTTTTGATGATTACTCACTTCTTACACTTTTTGCTCCTGCTCTCTCGCTTCTTCACCATTCAAATCTCTTAATGATTCCTTTCCATCATAATTTTCAACTGTTTTCATGCACTGTTTCGCAATGTATCTTCTCCTCTTACATCAATGGCATCCACCATCAATATTTCTCTTCTTTTTCATCTTTTTGCATGTTGCTTCCAACCCTTTCTTTTCGGCATGACTCTCTCTTCGCAACTATCCACGTCGATCTCATAGCATTTTTGTCCTTCCGTCCAATCTCCCTTTATAATTCCAACACCGCTAGATGAGGAAATTTTATGCATTGATGATAAGTTGACGCTATGCCTGCAATTTCGTGCAACCATGACCTTCCGATCAATGCATTATAAGGGGACTCACATCAACTACACAACAAAATCCCCGTTGATAACCCTTGCAAAGGTATTCTCATATGAACTTTTCCTTTAGGCTTATTCATTGCTCCATTGAAACCATATATCTTATATGTCGAAGGTATCAATTCTTCATCCTTCCCCCATAGTCTTGTAAGTATGGTAGAAAAGAATATTTCTTTGAGCTCCCCGTATCAATCAAGATTCTATTGATTGCCCTAAAGAATTCTCTCGTCATTAGTCTTCGCCATCTACAAGTTTTGGATTAATTTCCAATTTTACAACCAATGGGTTGTCATGCGTCTCTTTGCCTTCGTGAATCTCTTCTGCGTTGAAAGAAATAATCTGCATTTGCCATTCTTTTAATCTGCGGCGTCTTCGCAATGTTCATCACTTCTTTATTATTAGCATCCTCGCAAAAACCCTACCGAGAACATTATCATGAAAATTTTCAATTGTTCGGTAAGAGTGTGTACAATGGAGTTGCAAAACAAATTTTTAGATTTCGATCCAACTTATTACGAATGTTTCTTTCCCTTTGCTAAATTTGTTACGTAGGCATTACTGGGGTGGTGGTGGTAATGCATTTAATCTTCTCTTTCACTTTTTAGAAAATGACTTAGCTTTCCTTGGTCAATCATTCGAGAATGATTCTTTTTATATTTCTGCTAGTCATTTGTTAAGTGTCCATGAAAATGGTGGTAAGAACAAGAACTCGTGACTTCTATCACTTGGTGGTGGCTCATTCCCCATGTTCCATGGCGCAGGTATGTTTTCCATCAAGAGTATAGCTTCCCATATTTTTTCAACACTAGCATTTAATGCTGGCATTTTTATTTCTTCCCATACTACTCTGTGACGTCGCTGTCCTCCATGATAATTCTGCCTTTGACTTCCATAAGTTTCTTGCGGATGATCAAGTCTTTGAATTTTGTTATTGCCACCACGGTTGTAGTAGTTTCTTTCTCTCTCATATTCTTCTTGATCACGGCTTCCCATGGCTACTATCTTTGGTCTGTCCATCATCTGTTATCCTTTCAGTTGACCTTGCGAAGTACTCGCCACCGTGTTTATCAGTTTGGGTAATAAACTTGCATTCGCAACATTTGAACTTGTATTCGCAATTGGATATGATTCCATCTCATTTTGCCTTTCCTCTAAAGCAATATACTCCTCTTGAAGTTTCTTGTTTCTCGTCATCGTGATTGTATTCTTTGACTCTAAAAATTTGAATATATAGCAAATTAGTTGCTAACATAGCGTTTATAAATGATAAAATGAGATATCTTTCATCCACTCTCTGACCATCTCGCTACACATCGTCTTCCATCTCACAGTTAAGTGTCTTAAACTTTCGCCAACTCTTTGTTTCGGTCCAAATACATCTTCAATTCCCTTCTGGTCGCGAGAGTTGTTACTTATTTATGCCCCTAAAAATATAGCTTGTAAATGGTTGAATGACGTGATGGTGTTTCTTGGTAAACCCTCAAACCATTTCATTGCTTCTCCTGTTAAACTTGATGCTAAATATTTGCACAATATATCGTCATGATTTTCCCACCGTAACATACATCTTACATACGCTTTGATGTGTTGTATTGCGCAAGTTGTTCCATCAAAATGCCGGGTTAATGCGGTAAATTGCACTTTGGGGGTATTCCTCATAACCGCACCTCTAGTGTAAAGGGATTTTTGTGACTTCTTCGATTGCCTCATCTAATTGTCTTCTTCTCTCCTCCTCTTCTATTGTTCAACATTCCTCTCATTTCGCCAACTCCTTTAAGATTTGTTCATTTACATCAGATTCGAATTTATTGGTCTTTTTAGCTCGCCTCTCTCCTCTGTGTTCATGTCTATCTTGATTTTCTTGTTCAACATTTTCTTCTCTTCCTTTCTCTGACTTTCTCCTCCATCTCGCTCATGGATTCGCACACCATTGTATCTATCATTTTCTCTTCTTGGTTGTCTATCAGTTCTCCTTTTGTATTCTTTTTCATACTCTTCATTGATATTTCCATTGTTGGCGATTTTTGCTCGCGCCTTCTTTCTCGATTGTCATGATTATCTCGACGAATTGCTTTCTCCAATTCTCGTTCTTCCATTTCTACTCTTAATCTTTCCCTTTCGCAAGCTAGACGCGTTTGTTCAATATAATGCTTTTCGATGTCATCTTCAATCTCCTTTTTGTTTCCTCGTGGTTTCTCTCCCATGCAAGATATTCTTCTTCCTTCTTTCCCGATTTTCTTCATCAATTGGATTATTCACGTATATTTCCTTGATTTCCATTATTTTGGTCATTCAGCCAAAATCTCCGGACGTGGAATACACACCACTTCCTTCTTTCGCAGTATCCTTCATCAAGATTTAGCTCTCTTTCTAAATTTTCTTCATTAACATTTTCTTCGTGTAACATTCTCCTCCTATCATCTCTAACCGATCCTCGGTCTTGATCCGTATTACTTTCGACCTCCTATTCTCGCATCCTCATATTTTCCATTCTTAACTCATGGTTTTGCCTTGTTAAATTTGCGCGTTCTTCCGCTTCTAATCGTCTTTCTTCATGTATTGTTTGTCTCAACGTTTCTAATGCTACGATTTCTTCATTTCTATGAGTCAAGTTTCTCCCATTTCTTCGATTTCTCTCCTCTTGTCCATTATTTATCAATTGTTGCACTTCTTCTCTTTCTTCCAATGAATCCGATCTCCATGTATACACACTTACCCTATCATAATCTATTACTCTATTCGGTGTTGGTTGAATCGATGGTTGAATTTGATCTTCTTCTCTATCTCTTGTGTTTATTCTTGATGGTTCACCTACTTCATCTCTCCTTTCTCCATATAATCTCCCGCTTCTCCTCACAATTGTTGGTTGTTCTGCTTTCTAGCGCATTTCTCAATTTTAGCCATTTCTCAATTTTAGTAAATTGTTGAAAATTATTCAAAATTTCTTTCTCGTTACTCCCGATTCTTTCAATTCACAAGGTTGATCTTCTACTGGAGTCCTGTTTAGCGATATGTAGTTGCAGTGAAATCCCACACTACACCCTCACTAGAATTTACTTAACTAATCCATTTGAAGATGAATAACTATAAATTTTATTGATTATTTTCTTGAAATGTTTACAAAGGAAGATAGAACAGTAGCTAAAGAAATTATAATCACTCTAGATTTTTCTCTCCTAATGACTTGCTTAACAATTCAAAAAGAACCCTCTCTACAACAGACCGACTCAACCCTTTATATAGGTAATATAAAGTGGATGATTGTGCCTAAGCTGTCCTTTATTTTCGGAATAACTTGCAAAGTGTCGCAAGTGTATAAGTGTTTGTCCTCGCGACACTCTTAACCTTCGCCAGATTTTCACATCTTTCTCGTGTTTGGCTCGTCGTCATCCATTGCCTCATTTATTTTACTTCCCCGACTCCTTCGTGATGTTGTATTTATTAATCTCTGCCAAGTATTGATGTCGCGATATTCCGATCCTACAAGGGACTTCTTTACAATCATAACTAAGATCATTATATCGATGCTAGAGATTTTCCCATGATCCGAAAAGATCCGCCAATGTCTCATTTAAGAGACTTGTTTATCTTTATTATTATAACCGAGATTTATCTCATTCGAGAGACTTCTTTAGGTCTTATTCAAAAGACTTCTTTAGTCTCGAAATAGTTGTTTATATCTCGCTATGAGATTTCTTTATAATCTTAACTTAAGATTTACACCAATGTCTCAATTAAGAGACTATACAAGTAAAAATAAATTTTTAATAATCTCTGAAGAAATCTACACCAATATCTCAATTAGAGATTACATTAAATGTCTCAATTAATGTCTTCGTTTAAAGACTCGCGAGTTCTTTTATGATCTCAACCGAGATCCGCTAATGTCTTCGTTAAAAAAGACTACAACAAAATTCCTTATGATCTCAATTGAGATCCGCTAATGTCTCATTCAAGAGACTACATCAAAGCTCAAATTCCTTATGAGATGTCCCCGAAGAGACTTTATTTACTCTATATGAGCCGTTTCCGCAAAGACTTTATGTACTCATTTATGAGCTATTCGACTTCTTGTACTCACTATGAGCTATGTCGACTTTCTCGTACTCAATACGAGACTTCTTTACAAATCTCAGAAGAGATTTTATCTACTCAACATGAGCTGTCTCGAGATACCTTATGTTGTCATTATAACATATACATCTCCGAAAAGACTTTTCGTGCTCAATGTGAGCTATTTCTCCGAAGAGAGTTTTATGTATTGTTCTCAATAAAATATAAATAGCAAGAACAGGACATAAGTGATAATCAAACAAAATTATCATACTCCCATTGTTCGTGAAATTTGGCCGCTCATCATTCTATGTTCAGATAGTATGAATTGCTTACAACAAAGAACAACTATCTCCGTTTAGACGATATTAACAATACTAGCATATGAAACTTCATATAACTATAAATCGAACTAATAATCGTCATTGAAACTTCATGATAATAAAATTCCATTTCGGACTCAATACACCATGACTTCACCTTTGGGTAAACTTGTGATATACTAAAGTCCTAACCAAAAAACAAGACTAATCAGCCTATACATAGTAATCAACGGACCTTTAAAACCTTTGGGTGAAAAAGACCATCATGTATTATGTGTATAAATAGATTATTTGCTTCGATGCAATGACGCTACAAGTATGATTAACCTTTGGGTATCGTCATACGAACAACTTCTGAAACGCAATTTTACATAGTCCTTTCATAACAAAATATGTAACTTTTATCAGCTCCCAAAGTATCACTTTGGCAACACCTGGAAACGATAAAAGTTACATCAAGACTACTATAATAATCACTTATTATCATTAAATTTTTTCATCGCCTCCTCAAAGCATCACTTTGGCCACGCTTTAGTCGGGTAATGAAAAGGTACGGATTGACAATTACAATTTTCGGAAAATGAAAATCAAACGATGTAGATACAACAAACTAGTATACTATGAAGTTCAAATCTGCAGTAAAGGAGAAACATACCGAAGCTTGACGTTAAACATACCTCCATTATAATCCAGATTCCGATGATTGCCATGAACTCATGGAAATCTTTAGCAGAGAAAAAACTTTTGCTCCTACTGAACTATGAAAGTACTCACGTCAGGTTTCAGCCACATGTATGACTAACAATCAGCAGACACTCAAACCCGTGAACATTCCAGTTGTGTCTCAACTGAGAAATATTTTCTAAGAGAGGCGCCACTGTAACTTATTCAAGGACGGAGGTTGGTAAACTCATACCACTCCTCCACCGACAATCCAAAGTACTTGCCTTTTTATTAGAGTGCACCACAAAGTTCACCTCCATCACATAACTAGTATTTAACCAATTCTCATCTCTTTGAGCATTGTATCAACACTCCAATAGGTGATTAACCTTTCTCGTATATGCCCTTATTCTAGCAGTTTTAATGAGAACCTGTGGATTTGAAACAACCACAAGCTCCATAGTCTCCGTGAATCTCTAACTAAGAGCAAGTATCACTAGATATGTTTGTTGTGTTAGTAGATCAGATCAACACCTTATTTTTTCGGGGTCATCCCGAAAGTAGCAACCTCACTTATAATCCCGGTGCGATGACCGCCATAAACCCATGTAAGTCCCGAGCGGAGTAGGAACTTTTACTCCCATTTTGACTTGTACTGACTTTCCAAGGAATACCCATATGGTTGCAGAGATCAAATTGCAAACTCCTAACCAGAGCATGTTACTTCATTGATCTTTCATGGCTTTCATGCTTGACTTGTATGCCACATGAAGCAGCTTGTAAGGCACTCAAAAACACTTATATCTTACCCGAGCTTGATGGACCAACAAGTTCACGAAACCGATTCTCGTGTAATCCACCATGAAGAAGTAAGTTGAGCCTTCAAATTCCATAGAGAGAATGTGCTTTTCGCCAAGCACCCTTTTAACACCGCCGTATGTTGAAGTTCTGCAAAGAAAGATCAAGTTAAGCTCATCCAAATCATCAAAATGAGAAAAGAGCATCAACTCACAAGTTACCAACAAAAAATCATTCCGTAAAATAAGTCCAAACCAGAATTTATCACCTAAAATAGACGTAGCATCCATTGATCTCATTGCCATCTTTTATGGATTTCGGCCTTTGAGAAGAAAAACATCAACCAAGTGGTAGTGTGTGTCCACCTAAGGGCAAACAAGATCGTTGTTTCAAACAAAAATTAATCATGAATTCCCGACTTTAATGAGCTCTATACCGAGGTAAACTTTTGAGAAGGGTCACAATTCTTCGATTTCATATCCACTTAGTGAACTTATTCATACATCCATTCTCGTATATGATACTGTCTGCTTATGTTATACAACATACTTTCTATAGAACCATGCTGACAGAGAAACTTCAAGGCAGTCTTTTCCTCAACATCTCGTATAGCAGGACAACAATCACAGCCAACAAGGATCCACAAACCAACAAACTGGCCCATTGAGAGGTTAGGTTCTGTCATCATCTTACAATGCCTTTTCACAGTGTAACACACTTTACCTCGGCTTCAGATGCAACCTTAACTACAGGTAAGCCCATGAGTTCTAGAAACACTTTGCAGTCATCATTTTATTGCTTAGTCACCTTTACAGCTCATGTATTAAACTATTCAATGTCTTACACAGTGAAAGTAATACACAGCTAATAAGAATAAGCTCAAACGAAACTAAACTAAACCAAAACACCATTCCATATGCACCCTAGTTGAAGAACATGGAATAACTAGGGGAAATAGAAGTAGAATGTTGGAATTTCAGCTTCTTAATCATCATTCATTAAACTTTAAAATGATCATATAATTACCCTTATGCTGAGAACATTTTTAACCCTAGTATTAGCATGCTCAACAAGCTAGAAATCACCTTTATGCAGAGCTATTAGCACATAGTAGACTGGAATGGATCACCATGATAGTTCTGACTTAGCTATAACATACATATGGATGTATCAATAAGAACAATCAATACATGGTTGCTTCTGAATTGATTGACATCGGTTAGGACAACAAACAACATGAATACCATAAAGTTCAGTAGAAGGAAATAAAAGCTTTACAGAATTAGAATAGGTCAAGACTTAGCTTCTACTTCTATTTCCTCTTGCTTGATTAATGGCTAATCACAAACTTAGGATATATATGAAAGAGGCTAGAAGAGGGCTTAACCATTACTTAAATAGGTATGTGTCATCCAACTTTGTCCATCATTAGTTGGATGACACTCACTAGGTGAGTAATGCTTAGTAAACATGACACCTGTGACTCACATTAAGCTAATCTAATTCCTATATTTAACTCTAATCTTTCCTTAATCGGGTATATACTAATCCGGGTTTAGATTAGAATTAATCATAGATTAACTTAGCTAACCCTGATTTGTTGCTAAACCAACATAAAGTCTAACATGGACCTCACATAATCTCATTTTAGTTTCTTCGTTGGCATCATATTGCCATCATTTTGCGGGTGATTATTTCAAATTCTCCCATAAGGTACAATACATATCGTTTATTTCTTAGGATATAGTAGAAGTACTGATTGTTAGCGATGTTATGTTATCTATGTATTTTTCAGGTTACAAAAGTGTGTAATGTTTCATGAGATGGTATTAGTGGGTTTGAAAATGCTAAAAGAAAGCTTTATTAGGTATATGGTATGCAGTTATAGCTTTCTAACTATATTATAGATTACCGCTTGATGACTGATCATGTCATTTCCACAATACTGATATTTGTTAAGTACAAAAGATCATGAAAGTTTTGATTTTCGTTAGATACAACAGCATCTTTAAGAGAAAAGGTATATGCTTTTTCTCAAAATAATTTTCGTTGATTGATTTTATGGCAAACATAAAGAGCATTTGTTGATATCTAAAATTATCTCGGTCTGTTATTTTCCTCATAAAATGTAAGACACAATTGTTTCGTTATCCAGGTGTCTAATTAGGTAGAAATACCAAAGTTTTGGTTAAACCTGTGGAGGGGTTGAACTCTGACTTAGGCGCGTCCAAGTCAATGATAACGAGTGAGTGCAACGACTTTTCCATAGGAATTAGTTGAAATCATAGTTTTCTTGATAAATATGAATTTAATATTAAAAATTATTTTAATTTTTCATATACATGGCCAAGATTAGAGTCAGTCGCTTAGAAGTAAGTAGAAATGCATGGTGTTGATTTCTTGATTAATTGAGTGTAAAATACTTTTACTTGCTCAATTTTTATTTCTTGAGTGTAAAGAATACCAAACATAATGTTGGAATCTATTTGCCAAAATTGTTTCAATAACAACATCACGTCAAAGTTCGAAATAGTAATAATTGTTTTTTATATATAATGAACTATTCAATAATTTACATTTAGGTAACATTCATTATAACATATAATTAGTATTAGTAGATTCTAACGTAAAATTGTATCCAAATGTAGGTGGGATTGAAGATGGAGAAACTCCACCAACAATGGGAAAGACCTTAAAGAGGCGAACTAAGTGAAGACAAAAAATAAAAGTTCCTGACACCAAATTAATGTGAACTTCACTGACGAAGCTAAGTTGTAAAATATAATTTTATTTTAATTTGACTTCACCTACTAAACAAGTTATTTTTTATTTGCTTTTTTAAAAAAAGTTTATTGTTTTGTGTTAAAGATAGCGGAGACTAGCAAATAAAAGCTACCAAGATAGCGAATTTTGTATTTGTAATGCCGACATCAGTGCACATTCTATTAGCGAGGTATCCTAGACTCTAGCAGACCTTCGGTTTGTAGTTTGTTAATAAAAAGAAGAGTCACTTATCAATAGGAGATCCTCTTTAAGTTCTAGCTTGTTAGTGCAAAGAAGGGTAAAGGTGTTGTTGAGCATTTTCAGCCATTGGAAGCAAGGGTCCTTATTCTTTGGGCGTCGAGAAGATATGTAAATGTTCATGCAGCGGTTTAGCATATGACGGGTGATCCACCACAAGGGTTGTCGTTCAAAGTTGAACTTTAGAGGCACGTTGGTGTAGTGGCGCAGTATAAATATTGATTAGTTTTTTTTTGTTAATTAAGGTTTTATATATAATGATCCCTACACCATCATCAGGGAATGCAATATCAAGTGAACTTATATTTTATTGTAGTTGTTCGTTAAATAGTAATTGGGAAAAAAATGATTAAATAGTAATATTTGGTGACCTTTTTTGTTTTTAATACCCTTCATTATCATACGTATTGGTCTAAATAAGATGTAAAGTTCTTATAAGTGGTTAGTTTGGACGTTCAAATCAAACTGATGACATAAGAAATATATTCTCTTCGGTCAAAATTTCAAAGTGACCATGAAGATCTTAACTTCTTATTCCATTGATCCTCCTCATTGTTTCTCAACAACTTCTAAGATACAAAAAGTGAGGTGTGCGGTATAATGAAGTAAATTTTTGTCACCGCTTATTCTAAAGAAACTTGACATGGTGATCTTACTGCTTTTTCAGTTGAATATAAAAATTTGTGGTGAATATATTACAACCTTATTTCTTTTATGTTACTTGAATTTATTCTCCATTTGTTTGTAGTTGTAACATAAATTGACACCCTAAAC
Organism: Papaver armeniacum; assembly: GCA_023531295.1. Lineage (NCBI taxonomy): Eukaryota > Viridiplantae > Streptophyta > Magnoliopsida > Ranunculales > Papaveraceae > Papaver > Papaver armeniacum. Next base: position 45,410 of record JAJJWW010014165.1, read on the forward strand.
ACTCATCATACTGAAAGCTCTACCAACACCATCGGTGTTCTGTTTGGGATCCAAACCAAGTTAACTCAAAGGTGTATATGAGTACCTCAAATATATTGAAATTGCATGATTGAAGTCGTGGTTTGGGTTATACTTGAGTTTTCTAAAGGGAATTAAGAATTAATAGCCGATGTCACTCACCATCATCACCGACAGATATGTTTCAATGGAATATAATTAAAAACCAAGCTGTCTTCTTTTATTTATCCCTCATGAAGCCTCCAAACAACTACGAGTATTCATTATCATTTCGTAGATTCGATGGTGCGGTCACAAAACTCAATCTTCTTATAAGAGACAAAAGTCGCTACTCTTACCCTTCCCATGTTGAGGGAATACGATAAAAAAAAAGCCGAGAAAACTAAGAATGGTGAACATTCGGCCCTGTAAATATAACTTACAAGTACCGAGAGAAAATTGGTCCTACACATCAGATTTAATATACAATTTTTTCATCTTGACTGTCATTGAATTAAGCTAGAAAACCTTATACATATAACCACAAACAAACATCAAAATACCGAAATGAGAGGTTGAGCCTGTGCCATACGGCCCGAGGGATACCTAGTTCATTGTTAAAAAATGATGTGGTCTTTGTCTTTATGTTCAAAGAGTCAATCAGTGAACAGGATCTATCAGGGACGGTCATCCTGCGGTCGGAATCATCCGGATGGAGTTTTGACTTGGACGGCCAGAAATTTGATAATGTTACTGGAGTGTGATCTTTGGTGAACAAATTTGGGAATATTTTTTTCTTTTTCAACCCTAATATCAGTTGTTTCCCCATCTAAATTCTTACTTTGCTCTATGTTCTCTCGCAAACGCTAAACCCGGAAGAAGAAGTTGAATTTAGTGTTTTTATTACTTTGGTCTTAGTTCTCAGTTTCGATTGTTTCATCTTATTCACCGCATGGGTTGATGTTGAATCAAAAAGAGGGGTTATTTGCTTGATAAAAGTTGTTATAACCTTCAATAGTATTGAAGGAGCGATTATCAGATTTCTTTTATAACCATTTCTTTCGCTAATATCAAATCAAGTTGGATTGCATGAAGCCATCGACTATCATTGATCTCTAAATTAGTTTGGTGATATAATTTGAGAAATTGGTAATTGGGATTGATTTTCTAGGTTAAAATCCTCAAATTGAAAAGGTATCGATCTCGAAATCCATTGCGCAAACCCCGATTTATCGATTATTAAGTCATTCCTTTGTATGTGTTATAATAAGATACGTGAGATTTTGCAATTTATGATATTAGGTTGGCAGGAGTTTTTTGTTTTATAGGTTTATCAATTTCTATGGTTTTTAGCTCCAACTTATTGGTTTAAACTTGATTTATCATTTAGTTTTATGATATTGATTTCTAATTAATATTGATTTCAATAGTATTTTCTCCCTTATTAGTTTTCCGCGGTTATTTCTAATATTGTTTTTATTGCTCCTAAAAATCTTGATGATTTATTAGCTTTGTTTTATAGGTATCAGAAGTTGCTCCTATTGGATGTGCCTGTGATGAAGGGTGGGTAACCTTCAGGAACATACTATGAGAAATCATTGAAGCCTAAATGTTTATTTTTACTGTACCCAATCAGGTTGTTCAATTACGTTCAATTAGTATGCATTACCAGATTACAATCTGTTTCACAAGAAATTCCCTTATTGTTGTGTTACAAGCTAGCATATAAGATATGTAAGATTGTTGCAATTTAGGATTTTAGGTTTGGGCAGAGTTAGGGTTTTCTGGATTTATCAATTTCTAGGGGTTTTTAGTCGTACTTCTCAGCCACTAACGGTTCTTATAAGAATCTCTTCAAATTTTAGGACAATGATCACTATTATGTTATAAGAAATCAAACTAAATTAGATTTACGTATAATTTGGTATTTTAATTAGATTTGGGTTTGTGGGTTAGGCTTAATTTGAGTGTGTGGTTTATCTTTGTCATATGAGTTTCATGTAATTAGTAGGTTTGAGTGCAAATAGTGCAAATAACCTTGATTCTGGCCCCTCTGCAGATTCTTCCTTTAGTTGGTATTTTATTCACAAAAATTGTATTGATTTTAACTAAAAACGTAGACATATGCATTAGGAGGTTGCCTTTGTTTATTCATTAACATAAATACTCATACTCATTGCAAGAAGATCGAACCTCTTAATTCCAAATCACAAAGTTAAAATCAAAATTTTTAAACTTGCTCTGTGCGAGATTGTTCCAACAAAGTTGGTGTTAGAAAGACGACATGGCGGATTATAAACCTAGAATGTAAACTAATGCACTTACAAATGAGGTAAGAACATTGCTTTCATGTGAAAATTCTACATTGTTAGCTTGGAAATAGATGAATGATGAAAAATATTATTTAGAGGAAATAAGATCTAGAAGTTAAAGGTATACTCATTTGATGTACACATGCAACAATCGAACTAAGGCCAGTTCCTATGGGTGTGGCAAACTTGAGAGTTTGCCATTTTTGCACCCACTATGGAGTGGCAAATTGGCACTGGGCAAATTGCCACTTAGCCGAGCCAGGTCAAGTCTACACCGCTAGCGGCTTTTATAAGACCGGCCGGTCTAGTTTACACCGAGTAGAATGCGATCAAACGGCCATAAATCTTCCCCTATAAATACCACATTCCTCTACCATTTTAACTCACACCTTCTTCCTATTTTCTTAGATTTTCCAATAGCTCAAAACATGTTTATGGATCAATTCATAGAAGAGCAACATTCGGCCAAAAATCAAAGAGTTGCACTTCGAGCTAGTGTGCAAAATGAATTAAGAAGAGCAAATAGTTGGAGAGTTGCACAACAGCGCAATTTTAGCACGTTAGAAAATGAATGCATCTGCAGGAATTATGTTTTCTACACTAATCATCCAATCGTTGATTGCGCATTCTGACTTATTCCATTTTGGGAACGTTTTTTAATGAAATTTGAAGAAGAAACAACGAACCTCAACAATCGCAATTCGATGGTGTTGGGTGCTCGGTTCTCCATAATTTCCAAGAATTTTAACAAATATATTGGTACGATAAGGGAAGAGGCTCAAACATGAGAAGTGGTGAAACCTTTCGGAGATTGATCAAATATGTCAGCAAAGTGGCTCCGTGACAACAGAGAGAAGTTCCACATGCAAGTTGTTATAAAATCTTAAAAGTGTTTCCCCAATTTAATCTAGCTTATCAATTCTAAGTTCTCAATTTTAACTTATGTAGAAAACTTGAAATGAAAATTATTATTTATCAAACAAAAGTGCAATTACATTAATGATTTAAACAAACCATGATTCATATTAACGACTAAAAAAACTCTCAAACTAACGATTACCACCAAATACATAATCCCTTAAGCCTGTTGGTCTTGTGAAAACTCATTATTTGGACTCTGAGATGGTGGTTGAGTAGCATCAGTTGATTCATAACCTTGAAATGGTACCAGAGCCATTGGAGGTGCTTGAAATCGGTGAAATGCTGAACTTGTTGGGGTATAAATTACGGATTTCCTAAATGCATCCAAATTGACGTGTCCACCACCAGGAGTAAGTACAGGACCTTGAGGAATGAAACCAAGAGGAGACTGGAAATCCATCTCCAAGTTTGTTGTTGTTGGTGGTAGCCGAGTCTCTTCCAGTCTCTTCCATCGGAGTGCGATGACGACTTCTACGACCTCAACGACTTCCACTTGCACGACTTCCACTTGCACGATTTATTGTATTGCTCTCACCGAGCATTTGAGAACTCGACCCTAACGGAGTCTCGGGCAATTCATAACTCAATTCATAACTCATACTCTCCTCAAAGCTCGCATCCGACTCAAGTGAAAATTTGAACTCGATTGGTAAAAGCGCAAAATTGTTCAACTCTGTGCGATACTCTTCTTTGTTGCCCCCTCATTATCGTATGGATATCTCTGGTGCATACCTTCAGTAGTAAGTGGAACTGTAACAAAATCTCCACTTGGTGATAAAGTCTAGACATCCCAAGATAATGGAGGCATATGTGACGACCCCATTTGACTGCTAGGGTACGTACATGCTTCACCCGTCGGTGGTGGGGGTTGGGATGGAAGATCTGTAAGTGGAAAATTGCCAATTGTCGGAAGGTCAACACTACCTAAGTTTTGTGGATGAACAACAATATTTAGCTTGCATACCTTTTGGAACCAACTGTCGTAATCATAGTCATTTTCTGGTTCTTGGATCAAATCATCAGCTTCTTCCCAAGGTTGTCCATTATTTATCAACATTATCCAATCATCATGTGAAATAATTGAAGTTGGAAATGGGTTGATTGCTTTTACCTTTCTTCCTTGTAGCTGAAACAAGTGTCTTTCTCCGTAGTACCAAATACCCTGACCACTAGCTGGACTGTAAAACACAAGTCGCTTAAGGCTTAACTGAAGCATGGATTGTACCACTGGTTCATGGAACTCATCAATTACTGTATACGACATTGGCGTAATGTTGATACTAGTTCTGCACACTTGTTGCATCCTTTGCATAGCAGCAACATTTTGACCATCATTAATGAAAAAGCGGGAGTCTAACAACCACACCCAATATTTCGCTTAGCAATCTGTATGGACAAACTCCAATATACTTTCTAGAGAATCAACTAGACATTCAGACTCAATCTAGATAAAAAGTATATCAAAGAGGTTATATCTCAATCTCTCGATTTGATCTTTACTCAAGCAAATAGAAATCTACGAGTCTTTATCAAAGAGAGATAACTTGGATGGTACCAAAGACCAATATCCAAGTGTTAATACTTTTAAATCAACAACCAAAAAGGTCGGATATTCTAATTGATTGAACAACGCACAACCTGTGATATTTCGATTATAAAAACAAATATAATGCGGAATAGAAATAACACAGACACCAGAATTTTGTTAACGAAGAAACCGCAAAATGCAGAAAAACCCCGGGATCTAGTCCAGATTGAACACACACTGTATTAAGCCGCTACAGAATCTAGCCGCTACAGATTAACTCCGATCTGGACTGTAGTTGAACCCCAATCAATCTCACACTGATCCAAGGTATAGTTATGCTCTTACGCCTCTGATCCCAGCAGGATGCTACATACTTGATTCCCTTAGCTGATCTCACCCACAACTAAGAGTTACTACGACCCAAAGTCGAAGACTTTAATAAACAAATCTATATCACACAGAAAAGTCTATAGAATAGATAAATCTGTCTCCCATGAATAAACCTATGAGTTTTGTTTCGTCTTTTGATAAATCAAGGTGAACATGAACCAATCAATAACCCGGACTTATATTCCCGAAGAACAGCCTAGTATTATTGATTACCTCATAATAATCTTAATCGACGAAGCGAAAAAAGATATTGTGGAATCACAAACAATGAGACGAAGTGTTTGTAATTTCTTTTCTATCTTGCCTATCGGAGATATAAATCTCAAGCCAATTATTTCAATTATACTCGTACGATAGAAACAGCAAGATCAGATCACACAACTACAAGAAAAGTAGTATCGGTCTGGCTTCACAATCCCAATAAAGTCTTTAAGTCGTTAACCTGGTTTAGAAGAAGAAAACCAAAGGTTAAAGGAGAATCGACTCTATCTTAGAAAACTAGTATCACACGTAAAGTGTGGGGATTAGGTTTCCCAGTTGCTAGAGTTCTCCCTTATATAGTCTTTCAAATCAGGGTTTGCAATCAATGTTAGCTTAGTAACAAAGCATTCAATATTCATAGTTAGATGAAAACCTGATTAGATTCAAGCTAATATTTCTCAACAGTTGGATCGAAAACTTAGCTTGTTACACACAAACGAAATTTTCAATTTTGGGTTTATGAACCGTACCCAAACATTAACATTTGTTGGTTCAACGATAGTCAACCAAATGGTTAGCCATATGAACACTCTCATATCAACCATATTCTTCTTCACCATAACTAGTTCAAATGACTCAAATGAACTAGTTAGAGAGTTTTTCAATTGCTTAGATCTTATGTAACTACACAAGACACAATCGAAGCAAAACGGTTTGATTCACTCGAATCGGTTCATGAACTTTATAGCCACGGTTTGCAAAAGCATTCCTTAGTTTATATAAACATTAGTTCAAGAACAACCGGTTTTAGATATAACCAACTCAAGTTCGCGAACTGGGTTCGTGGATTTAAGCTCATGGAAGGAGTACACAAACTCCAGCAGAAATTCTCGGGTCGAGAACTTCCCATGATTCGCGGACTTGGCTTGCGCCACTTCCATTTCTCTTGATCAACAAAGTTCGCAAACTTTGGTTCAAGGAATAAGGACTTATACATATATGTGTTTCCACAACAATGCTTATATCCTACCAATGGTTATGTAATCTAAACTCATTTCAATCATTGAAACATTCTCAGAGAACGTTATATAGCCGTTATTCACAGGACCATTTTTTCGGAGCAATTTCCAAAGTGATTGAAACATATCATGACTTTCGTCACTAGGTAAAGATGAATTCGGTTAAAGCGAAAGCTTACCAACACATATTTCAAGAAATAGATAGGTGATAGACACATTTTTTGTGTCTGAATTGTCCTCAGTGTTGGTATTGTTGGAACTCGATTTTTGTACTAATATTGTGTTTTTATGTATTTTTAGGTATTTTTGAAATAAATATTTTTGGAAAAATCGGCTCGAAAAGTTGCGCGGAACACCCAGGAGAACATTTGCTATTCGGACTCCCACTTTGGATAAGGGGTAACCCAATTACTAAGGGCACCTCGGTTGGGCTTTGCTATACGCACTTTTGATTTTTGGTTATGGGGCAACCATCTTCTTCACGGGAATATGTTTTTGGCGGGGAAAAGTCACATTCAAATATTTATCACATGCATAACTTTCATTTGGATTTGGAGCAATTATAGCGAGATTCAATCGCTAGTTTTGGCTGGGATAGTCTTGATTCGACTAAACAGGGCGTGTATGGGTGTTTTAATCGATCATATTGGGCTGGATTTCTAGCATAAGGAGAAACAAGGAAAACGGGTCTCTCGGGTTTCCGAGCTCGAATATGTGGTCACAGTGATTTTCGTGTGCGTGATCCAACTTATACTACTTACGGATGGTCACTAAGCGTGTTGGGAGTATTACATCACGAGAAAACAGCTTGAGAAGGTAAAACAGAGGAAGAAAATATTCCGATAATATTTTTATCAATGCCGTGTAATGGAGATATATTTCGAGTTATTACAAGGGATTTTCATCTTTGTTGTGTATAAATAGCGTCTTGGGGTATAAGATAAAAGGTATGGAGTGATAGGGTGGAACAGACGAGAGAATCAAGAAAATCAAGTTGCGAGAAACGATTCTGCTGTTTGAAGAACACCAAGAATGAGGCGCTTCAAGACGATCGTTAAATAAGCATCGTTCTTATACATTTTTGTAATGTTTTTCGGCGATAGACAAATAGTGTTTCTGACACTTTACTATTATCGTTCTGTAGCAGTTGATTAGCAACATTTATTTACGTTGCAATCTTCATTTCATTATATTTTCACCTCTTGTAAGCACTTTTGAGCAATGAAAAATTCTTTTGAGCGTGTTTCCAACATGAGGAGTTAAACCCCATCAGGGACGACGGAGGAAGCCAAATTTCACGAATGTGGTAATTCTATTAATTCTTTTTTACGACTATTTGCACTTTGTTATTTAAGTGAATTATGATTATCATTGAATGGTTGTGATTTCAATTGATGGGTCATGCTTAGCATAAATGTTTTGATGTCCCATGCTTTAGATTTACATCCATTACTATCGAAATCTACATTAGGTAATGAATTAGAGTCAATGAAACTTTATCTTATGAGCTATTATCGCTAGAATTGATTTTGAACTACATAAAATTGAAGTCCTGGTGGAATCCGAGTCCCGGTCATTTCTTCATCCTGTGACAATATTTGTATATATTTTTCTTTTATTTTATTTTATTAAAACTTAAAATCAATCCCATCAAGTCCGAGTGAACGACAACCCTTATTACTACAACATCATTGAAAATAACCATCAATTTTTGGCGCCGCCGACGCGGACTTGTGTATAGATTTGTTTTTAGGTTTTATTTTGATTTTTATTATTTTTTGTTCCTTTTTACGCCTTTTGGTATTTCTTGTTTGTTTTGATTTGGAACCGAGCTAAAGAAAAAGGGAGAAATCGGTGAAAACAAAGCGAAAAGAAAAGAAAAAAAAGAGGAATCCAAAAGAAGTAGAAGATTTTGTATATTATTTTTTTATTATTATTTTTTTAGAAAAGTGTAAATAGGCTTTTATTTTTGTAATCTTTTATATTTTTGGATATTTTTATTTTTGGACATTGAACATTGGACATTTTTTTTTAAAACCCTAAGGAGGGTTATTTAAATATAAACTGCACAGGGAAGGACGACGATTACGATATCGTCTCGGCCCCTCGGGTTCGCACACGACATAGGAGTTGTGGCCCGAGTCGACCTCAACAGTTCATCCCCCGTCTGGAACGGGAGGTAAGAATTCTAAACACCCGCGAATCCCATGTCAGCGGGTTTACTGGATGATTTTGTATGCATATATGTTGAGGTCTTGAATACGGCTGCTTTAAATTCCTAGTAAAGGGCAAGGGGCGGCCATACAAGATAAGGGTTCGGATTTCATCAAGTTCTCTTCTTGCCCGCCTTAGGAAAACGAAACCAAACACGAACCTAAGCCTAAAATTTTGACTAGAACGAGACCGATAGGTAACGAGCTTAATAGGAAAGTCATTCGAAAAATATTGGTTACTCTTTTAAGCATACTTGAAGTTCATGATGGTTTTCCGTGAGTTGAATGCGTGACTGCACCGCCTTGTAATGCGGTGAGGCCTTGGGTATCAAAGCTCCACATGACTTCCCTCGCCCTCTATTCAACTTACTTAAACTCGGATTGATTCAGAGGGGTTTGCTCGCATTGTAACGAATTCCCTTTCGAAGGATTAGAAGTCGGGTCTAGAAACAATCTAAGTGGAGCCATCATGCTTTTTGTTTGCTAGAAATCAAGAGGTTTGTTTTGGTCGAGTCAGCCTTGTTTGTGTTTGTGTAGAATTCCCTTGAGTTAGGATGTCAAACTGGTATTATAACAGCCAATACAATGATTATCCAAGTGAACAATATGGACATTACTCTTTTTATGACCATAGTGTGAATAGTGGTTGGGAACGCCAATCTTTTGAAGGTTATGGGTCATACCATGGTGAGCCCAATTACTATCCACATGTGCATCGGTCATTCGAGCAAGGAGATTATAGTAATAGTTCTTCGTCTCTAGAGGATACGATCAAACTTTTGAAAAGTAGTCCTTATTATGATCCTTCTGTTCCTCTTCCTTCTCTAGAAGAGTCCCTCGTGGGTTTAGCCGAGTCGACACAAAAGTTAGTGAATCAACATGTAAGTTAGCCGAGGTAAATAACGTAGTTATGGACGAAAGGATCGCAACAACGACTGAATCTGTAGAAGATATCCTCAATAGATTAACTCAAAACTTAGATCCAGCACTAAGGGAACTTTCTTTGGAGGAGACCCTTGAGAGGCCAATGAGTCGACACGTAGACTTGAGTTAGAGACGAACGAAAGTATTGCTCGAAATAACTTGAATTTCCAATATAGTGTATCCAATAATACCTTTGAGAATGAAGATAGTTATTCACATAATCAAGATGGTGAGGTTAGAATTGGTAACACTACTTGTTTAGATAAGGTTCAACCATTTTCATGTTATTATAATAATGATTATGATGAGGATAGTGTTGATGAAGAATTGGAAACAAATAGGCATAGTGATCGAATTTGCTACTCCAATTGAGCTTTATAATAATAGAGTTATTTTTGGTTCAGATCCTAATAATTTTAACAATTATTCACCTATTCAAAAGGACAAGGATTTGACTAGAGATACTATTTTAGACGATGTAGTACTTCTGTTTACGAAGTCGATAATGGTTTAGAGGAATGGGTTTATCCCGAGAATATTTTTGTTTTAGAGTCCAAGGATTTAGAAACAATAGTCTTAGACGAAGAAGATGAACTCGTAGAGCTTTTAAATATGAGTGAGGATGCATCACCCGAGTATAATCTACATGAAGCAATTGACCATTTTGGGATTTTGACGATCTAGAAATTAGGGAAATTGTAGCTAGTCTATCTAGAGACACCCAAAATTCTAAGTTTGGGGGTGATTATCATTCTCCTTGTGCCTTACCTTTAGCTCTTACGAAATCCCTCACTTGGGACTTGATATATGTTCCTCAACCATTGTGCCGGATTACCTTCATGCTAGCTCTCCAGAACCTAATAATGTCCAGGAAGAAGTTCAGTTGTTAGAAACCCATCCTCCGGTTGATGTGGTTAACCCAGCTATGATACCAAAATTGACTTTGTTTTCCCACCAAAAACTTTTCTTTCAATTGTGGGAACATATGAGTTACAAATGTGTCGATTATTAAGTTTTGAGACTAAACCTAATTACTTTAGGATATTAGGGTCGACACATTTGCTTAAGGAAGACCACCAATCTTATTGTGGTCACTGTGTAAGTCAAAACCGATTGACTTAGAGGATCCTCAATTATTCAGGTTATTATTATGTGCTTCTAAGTTTTATTTGAGTTTTTCAGGACTCTAGAACCCGAACATTCGGATCCAACTTATGAGGAAACGCAACCTATGAAAACTTTTTATCTAGACCCTTTTATAGAGCTCTGAACTCCGAACCACAACTAGATGTAGTGGTCTTAAAAATAGATAAGGGTGTGTTGGATATTTTCCGGTGCATTGCAGTCTCCTTTTCTTGTGGTTAGCACTTTTTGATCTAGATGACCCATGATTATTCAATTTCTTGGGCCGCTTTATGATTCTTCGAGGTGACTAATCTCTTCCAATGTCCGGTGAAGACTTTAAACTTAGCACTTCTTGGGAGGTAACCCATGCTCATGCAACACGGTAATATCTTTCCTTAACTCTTTTGCTTCAAATGGTAACAGTTTCTCCTTGTTCATGTTTTTAATTTCATCTTTAGAACACCGAGGACAATGTTAGATTTAAGTTTGGGGTATGGGAGAAACTTTTTAGTTGCATTGCTAAATTCCAGAGCTTAGAAATTTATGCTTATTAAGGATGGCACTAACCAATCTAAGTGGATGGAAGCATTTTGGTTGTAGGAGTTGAGGAACCAATCGATTAGATGGCAACATCTAAAGAGTCTATTCATAAAAGCACAGAGCTCGGGTGTTAGAAATAACATGATAGTTTCACCAATCTCGTTGAGTCCTTTTCATACATTTTTATTTTTATTTTGTTTCTCTAAGTGATTAGGTGGGGCCCACGAATCAAGTTATTCCGATGCTAGGGTGAATTAGAGTGATTGAGATGCGAAAAAAAAAAAAAAAAAAAAAAAAAAAAAAAAAAAAAAAAAAAAAGTGAAAAAGTTGAAAAAAGTTGAAAAAAAAAGAGGAAAAAAGAAAAAAAAGAAAGAAAGTGAGACCAGACCATTTGACCAACCTAATAAATTCAATAAAGTCGACCACTGGAACCCTTGTATATGCCAGTTGTGTTGACCTAGAGTTAGGATTATTGACCATTGGTTCCCTTGTATATGCCAGTGTGTTGATATTAGTCAGACTAGTATCTCAGTCCATTAGGATAGGTTCATTTTGGCGGAGGCCTTGCATGATATGGGAAACATCGATCACTTAGTAAACATCAAAACCATCTATGTTTTCTCTATATCCATCTTCTTGATCTATCCATGTGATTAGTTTTGACTCAGGGTATTGATGTCCATAGTGCGACTATCTCGAGTAGAGCTCGTCACTTTATATGAATTTTAGTATGCTTGAGTGCAAACTCGTGTACAAAGAATTGGAATTTCGCATCGGGGTACTTCCTCCCGTAGTCAATAAGTATGCCAACCAAGGAGATTCTTTAGTGCCTTCCAAGGTTCTGCGTAGATAGCTATGGTCTGGAGTAAAGGTTTTGTGGGTACACCTCTGGTAAACCCTCCGGAGACAACACTCCGCCACTAGGGCCTCCTAGGGGTTCAAATGATTTTTATTTTCTAGAATAAATTTGCTCGAGGACTAGCAAATAATAAGTTTGGGGGTATTTGATAGACACATTTTTGTGTCCGAATTGTCCTCGGTGTTGGTATTGTTGGAACTCGATTTTTGTACTAATATTGTGTTTTTATGTATTTTTAGGTATTTTTGGAAATAAATATTTTTGGAAAAATCGCTTTAAAAGTTGCGCGGAACACCCCAGGAGAACATTTGCTATTCGGACTCCCACTTTGGATAAGGGGTAACCCAATTACTAAGGGGCACTTAGTTGGGCACCTGCTATACGCACCCCAGTTTTGGTTATGGGGCAACCATCTTCTTCACGGGAATATGTTTTTGGCGGGAAAAGTCACATTCAAATATTTATCACATGCATAACTTTCTGTTTGGATTTGGAGCAATTATAGCGAGATTCAATCGCTAGTTTTGGCGAGGATAGTCTTGATTCGACTAAACAGGCGTGTATGGGTGTTTTAATCGATCATATTGGGCTGGATTTCTAGCATAAGGAGAAACAAGGAAAACAGGGTCTCGGGTTTCCGAGCTCAATATGTGGTCAATGATTTTCGTGTGCGTGATCCAACTTATACTACTTACGGATGGTCACTAAGCGTGTTGGGAGTATTCACGTCGAGAAAACAGACTTGAGAAGGTAAAACAGGAAGAAAATATTCCGATAATATTTTTATCAATGTAGTGTAATGGAGATATATTTCGAGTTATTACAAGGATTTTCATCGCACATTGTGTATAAATAGCGTCTTGGGGTATAAGATAAAAGGTATGGAGTGATAGGGGCTGGAACAGAGACGAGAGAATCAAGAAAATCAAGTTGCAGAGAAAACAGTTCTGCTGCTGAAGAACACCAAGAACAGACGCTTCAAGACAGTCGTTAAATAACTGTCGTTCTTATACATTTTGTAACAGATTTTCTCAGCCCGATAGACAAATAGTGTTTGAGACTTTACTATTATCGTTCTCTGTAGCAGTTGATTAGCAACATTTATTTACGTTGCAATCTTACATTTCATTATATTTTCACCTCTTGTAAGCACTTTTGAGCAATGAAAATTCTTTTGAGCGTGTTTCCAACATGAGGAGTTAAACCCCATCACCGGGACGACGGAGGAAGCCAAATTTCACGAATGTGGTAATTCTATTAATTCTTTTTACGACTATTTGCACTGTTATTTAAGTGAATTATGATTATCATTGAATGGTTGTGATTTCAATTGATGGGTCATGCTTAGCATAAATGTTTTGATGTCCCATGCTTTAGATTTACATCCATTACTATCGAAATCTACATTAGGTAATGAATTAGAGTCAATGAAACTTTATCTTATGAGCTATTATCGCTTAGAATTGATTTTTGAACTACATAAAATTGAAGTCTGGTGGAATCCTGAGTCCCGGTCATTTCTTCATCCTGTGACAATATTTGTATATATTTTTCTTTTATTTTATTTTATTAAAACTTAAAATCAATCCCATCAAGTCCGAGTGAACGACAACCCTTATTACTACAACATCATTGAAAATAACCATCAATAGGCGAGTTAAACTCGGCTCGAAATAGCAAATGTGTATAATGAAAGTCTATACATCTAAACGACTTTCGTCTCAAGAATAGGAGATAGAGTAAATAGACTTTTAAGTGACAGATAAGTTCAAGTCTCCACATACATTTTAGTAGATGAAGTTCCACTGGTTCCTCGAGTAGTCCTTCGTCTTGTATGATGACTGCCATGGAGTTCTTGAGCTCAACTACACTTTCTATCCTAGTCCGAGACCTTTAGCTACATAGGCTAGAAATCAAGACTTATAGTTTTGATCACTAACATTGACAAACATGCTTGAGATAGCAACGCATGCGAGTTCGACCGAGCAATGCTCTAACAATCTCCCCCTTTGTCAATTTTAATGGCAAAACTATTAATACATATGGAATACAAAAAATAAATAAATAAACTTTTGTAGCTCCTATTCCACATGTCTAATCTTCAACATTACTCGAAATCTTCGTCACTTCCAAGTACTCCAATGATCCCAAAGGTTGTAATTTAGCATCATCGTTGTTGAAAATCCGTAGCTATAACAATAAGAAAACAAGAGTTCTCAATCATTGTTATACAGTGTCATAGTATCATTACACAACGTCAAAGTTCAATTGTATCACAACTTCAACAACAATATTACGATGATATGTATCACTCCCCCCTTAGTCAATACTCCATCTCACATGGAAACCACTCCCCCTTACATAATGATCCGAAAACCATATGTATTTGTAGTGTGAACTACATATTAATTCCCCCTCTTTTCAATAAAATTGGCAAAGGTACAAGAACGGGATCCTAATGAAATTTCCGAAAGAGACATTTCATGACCAAAAGAAAGAAACACACATCATCTTATTTAGATGCAATCATAAATCCGAAGCTAAATGCATTCATCAAGGAGTTTAAAGATACAAGATAACCCCTATAATATTCCAAAGCCGCACTCCCCACAAAGATATGGCAATTAAGCGCAAGTTCAAAAAGAACTCTCCCCCGTAATATGTCATTCCCGAAAGAACAACAAGAGCGACCTTAATTTGAAGGAAAATAAGGATTTCTTTGGACATAAAAAATCACATACAAGTATGAATTTGAATCCAAAATACTCAATTAAATTAACCACAAGAGAACCCATGATTAATTTAATGAAATACACAATCAAACTAATCACAAAGAGTAATCAATTTAATTGGACATACTCACATAAGAGAATCTATGGAGCAATGACTAAGTTAATCATGAAAATAACCAACCCAATCAAAAGTGCTCAAACATAGGAAAACTTATGGAGTCATAACTAAATAACCAAACAAGATGATTAATTTAGTCCAATATGCTCAGACATAAAGTACCTTATGGAACAACAACAAAGCTAACCATGAAAATAATCAACTTTGATTGTTATAGTGCTCAACATAAGACACATTACTTGAGCCTCTCAGTAATACAAAAAAATGGATCGGGGAAGATCAATTACTTGGAATACACAAGGATTCATTCTATTTTCCATCACAATTTGCACCATGACATAATCCTTAAAAAACAAAAGATTTTAACCTATCTTTCATCAATAATTGACAGTATAGGCTTAACTCTTGTATTTTTGAAAAGTCCATTCATTCCTTTATCAATATAAGAATATCGACTTACGAAAGACTTTACTTTTGACAAGATATGGGATAATCATAGTTCACGGACGCAAACACACATATCCCATAAAAAATTGCAATATATAAAACCATAAAGATTAATACTGCAAAAATCATCTTCCAAACAAGTTTAGAATATAAACCAATAAATCTAAAAACATGAAGATGAAAACGTTGGACATAGCTATGTGTAATCACAATAATGGCTATTCCAAACTCTAGTAATCCTTCTCAAAAACAAGAATAAATTCTCATAAGAAGTTTCCTAGGCATCAAGACAAACTCGTAATGCACATATAAGATGATTTGTCCTTAGAGCGTAGAATCAATCTTTTTTGCCCGGATTTACACCAAGAATAGTTACCAAAGGCGTATAAAAAGATTTTCCTAACAAAGAAGAACATACAAAGTCATTAACTACCATGCACCATAGTTCACAAAGGATGATTGTGAACATTCAAGAATCCCATAGCAATGCGTACAATTGACCATTCTTGAACTTCCTTCTTTGTGATTCACCAACAACATTCTTGTAAAAGCTACAAATTAGCTTAGAAGAGAGGTACTCCAAGAATCCAAGTGCCCGAGTCCAATAGAAATGGAACAAGTGTGACAAAACGGAGCAAAACACTCAAAAACAATAGACTGGACAAATACCAATCTTAACTCATCCAAATTCAAGGTTTCTCATCTCCATTTTGAAGAGAATTCTAAGAGAAAGATAATGCAAAATGAATGAGGTCATTCCGAGTTCGGACGAAGAAATTACAACCAAAATAAGTTTACCGAATATCGACGTCTACAGGCAAGTATGCATACGGGTTTGCAGACGAATTTTCATGACTTAGAGCAGTTTGCAAACTGGGTCTACGAACTTAAACCCCTGGATTTTGATTTTAAATGATGGTATGCATACTTGGTATGTGTACCATGAAGTCCAAACATCCCGAACTACTATTTTCAAACCTAAACACAAAGGAAACTTAAACACAGATCAAGTTAAGTAGAAATGAATGATAAGCAAGGTACATGGATCATTATAAGTACTCTAAGCAAATACAAATACAAATATTGCTCAAGTTTATAGACATACCTTTTTAGAAGAATCCAAATCGAATTCTACGGCGTAAGTACGAACATAATCTGTGTGCCCCAATTCTCGTGCTTCCCTCACCGTATACATAGCAGAGCATTCCTTGGTGAGGATGCACATACAACACAATCAAGTTTTGTTGGGGGTGAACAATGTCTTGCTCACCACAGGTGACCTTTGTATTATCATGAAAGAGATCGCTTTTAGAACCTTCACATCCAATTCCTTTTTTCCAAAAAACTTGTTAAGTTCCAACATCATGGATACTTCCTTCCCCATAGTCATGGAATTTTCTGGAAGATCATTCCTTTTCACACTCAAAGTATCATTGGCTTTCTTTGGTACCCACTTGAGTGCATTTAGGAACAACCAAAACCTTCTTCCCATTACTTTCTTCAAGATTTCTTGGAAGAGAATTGGTTTGACTATTCTTTTGCAAGTTAGTCTTTCTACAATTGGGAGCATCGGATCTTGTCTTAGTCTTTACGAAGTTATCCCTTTGATAACCATTACGATTGTGAAAAGACTTCGTATGACGTTTATAGGCAAATCTAGGATTATCATAGCACTGATTCCTTTGCCTAAAGGTTGGACATTTACAACCCGTAATGTCGAGAGTGTTAGCCTTAACATATGATCCCGGTTTAATCACTTCTTTGACACCCAAACAAGAATATCATGAAGTTTTTCATTCCTTATACGAAAAACGACATCTCCTTTCCAGGTGACCTTTGTTTCCACAATAATGACAAATATAAGGAACGTTCTTACCTTGATTCATGTGTCTTTGGTTTTGGAGGTTGATATACATTTCTCTTTTGAACCTTAACTAAGGTGAAGGTATTTCACTTTTGCCATCAATGGAAACCTTTTGTTGAGAAGAATCACTAGCCTTGACAAATTTTACCTCTTTGCTAATATTTGGAGCATCTATTCCCTTATAGCCCAATCCTCGTGTATCACGGTGATTTTTACTTGCTCCTAGCATAGTGGTTAATTTGCTTGAACTAGTATTGAACTTTTTCAAGTCATATTCCAACATCTTTATTTTATCAAGAGCAGCAGTTAAATCAGCCTCAAGGCGTTTTTCTCGAACGAGACAAGCACTTTCTGTCATCAAAACTAATTTGTTGAGAGTTAAACCTTGCTTCGCATTCTCGCAAGTTTCTCTTCCAACAAAAAATACTTTTGATAAAGATTATCACATTCAAGTGACTTCATACGTAGGTTTTCCTCAGAATCCTTGAGGATCGATTCTTTAGAACGATTCGAAAAATAAACACCTGTGTAACATCTTCTCAATTTCTTGTTTTCTCGACAGAGAGGAGTCAAAAGAGGTGAGACATGAGAAGTTGTAATCTTCTTCATATTCCACGAATCCAAAAACTTAACATACTCTGAGACTTCCTCATCAACATCTCTATCAATATCCGAATCACCTTCATCGTAAATTTCATCCAACCGTTCTTCTAAGAGAGTTTCCCAATCAACAGGTTTTACATCAAGAGAATGTTTAGATATTGACATAGATGTGACATGATTCTCAGTGAATCCAAGCTTTTAGAATCATCGGTAATTTTCGAATCGGTACGTTATTAGAGATAGACTCGTCCATAATCGATCGCTACAAACACAGACTTATAAGGTTTTTAACGTGTTTGCCTGCTTTGATACCAATTGAAAAAGCGGGGGTCTAACAACCACACCCAATATTTCACTTAGCAGTCTGTATGGACAAACTCCAATATACTTTCTAGAGAATCAACTAGACAGTCAGACTCAATCTAGATAAAAAGTATATCAAAGAGTTTATATCTCAATCTCTCGATTTGATCTTTACTCAAGAAAATAGAAATCATGAGTCTTTATCAAAGAGAGATAATTTGGATGGTACCAAAGACCAATATCCAAGTGTCAATCAATTTAAATCAACAACCCAAAAGGTCGAATATTCTAATTGATTGAACAACGCACAACCTGTGATATTTCAATTATATAAACAAATATAATGCGGAATAGAAATAACACAGACACCAGAATTTTGTTAACGAGGAAACCGCCAATGCAGAAAAACCCCGGGATCTAGTCCAGATTGAACACACACTGTATTAAGCCGCTACAGACTCTAGCCTACTATAAATTAACTTCGGTCTAGACTGTATTTGAACCCCAATCAATCTCACACTGATCCAAGGTACAGTTATGCTCCTACGCCTATGATCCCAGCAGGATGCTACGTACTTGATTCCCTTAGCTGATCTCACCCACAACTAAGAGTTGCTACGACCCAAAGTCGAAGACTTTAATAAACAAATCTGTATCACGTGAAAAGTTTATAGAATAGATAAATCCGTCTCCCACGAATAAACCTATGAGTTTTGTTCCGTCTTTTGATAAATCAAGGTGAGTAGGAACCAATCAATAACCCAGACTTATATTCCCGAAGAATAGCCTAGTATTATTGATCACCTCACAATAATCTTAATTGACGCAGCGAAAAAAGATATTGTGGAATCACAAACGATGAGACGAAGTGTTTGTGATTTCTTTTCTATCTTGCTTATCAGAGATATAAATCTCAAGCCAATTATCTCAATTGTACTCGTACGATAGAAACTGCAAGATCAGATCACACAACTACAAGAAAAGTAGTATCGGTCTGGCTTCACAATCCCAATGAAGTCTTTAAGTCGTTAACCTGGTTTTAAAAGAAGAAAACCAACGGTTAAAAGAGAATCGACTCTAGCTTAGCAAACTAATATCACACATAAAGTGTGGGGATTAGGTTTCCCAGTAGCTAGAGTTCTCCCTTATATAGTCTTTCAAACTAGGGTTTGCAATCAATGTTAGCTTAGTAACAAAGCATTCAATATTCACCGTTAGATAAAAACCTGATTAGATTCAAGCTAATATTCTCAACGTTGGATCGAAAACTTAGCTTGTTACACACAAACGAAATGTTCAATTTTGGGTTTATGAACCGTACCCAAACATTAACATTTGTTGGTTCAACAATAGTTAACCAAATGGTTAGCCATATGAACACTCTCATATTAACCATATTCTTCTTCACCATAACTAGTTCAAATGACTCAAATGAACTAGTTAGAGAGTTTTTCAATTGCTTAGATCTTATGTAACTACACAAGACACAATCGAAGCAAAAATAGTTTGATTCACTCAAATCGGTTCATGAACTTTATAGCCACGGTTTGCAAAAGCATTCCTTAGTTTATATAAACATTAGTTCAAGAACAACCGATTTTAGATATAACCAACTCAAGTTCACGGACTGGGTTCGCGGACTTAAGCTCATGGAAGGAGTACACAAACTCCAGCAGAAATTCTCGGGTCGAGAACTTCCGCCAGTTCGCGGACTTGGCTTGCGCCACTTCCATTTCTCTTGATTGACAAAGTTCACAAACTTTGGTTCAAGGAATAAGGACTTATACATATATGTGTTTCCACAACAATGCTTATATCCTACCAATGGTTATGTAATCTAAACTCTCATTTCAATCATTGAAACATTCTCAGAGAACGTTATATAACCGTTATTCACAGAGACCATTTTTCGTCGTGAGCAATTTCCAAAGTGATTGAAACATATCATGACTTTCGTCACTAGGTAAAGATGAATTCGGTTAAAGCGAAAGTTTACCAACACATATTTCGAGAAATAGATAGGCGAGTTAAACTCGGCTCGAAATAGCAAATGTGTATAATGAAAGTCTATACGTCTAAACTACTTTCGTCTCAAGAATAGGAGATAGAGTAAATAGACTTTTGAGTGACAGATAAGTTCAAGTCTCCACATACCTTTTAGTCGATGAAGTTCCACCGGTTCCTCGAGTAGTCCTTCGTCTTGTATGATGATTGCCATGGAGTTCTTGAGCTCAACTACACTTTCTATCCTAGTCCGAGACCTTTAGATACATAGGCTAGAAATCAAGACTTATAGTTTTGATCACTAACATTGACAAACATGCTTGAGATAACAACGCATGCGAGTTCGACCGAGCAATGCTCTAACAATTAATCTGGCCAATCCAATTATCATCTTTGTACTTGTACACGACTAGAAAAATTAATCGTTAATCGTGAAGATCAGGTTCGGCGACCGTACAGTAAGTACACCACCAATACTGAAAAATAACATTGTGAAAATTGATGTGTTAGTACATTCACCACTAAAAAATAACATTGATAATAAATCTAAAAAACAGTTCTTACCTCCAATACGACCCAAAATGCATTTAAGCTATCTGTCTTCTTAGTTGAGCAATCACCGAGACATATATATAGCTCAGCTAAAATTGCAGAGCCTCAATCATAATTTGGTGCTTTACTTAAATCTTCTAAAGATTCCAGAAAACCAATTAATGACACCATGCTAGCATTGGGGGAAAAAATTTGGCCTAACATCCATAATACAAAAATACGTTCAAGCTCGGGATAATCTTCATTTCTGTTTATCCCCTTGGCATTGTAACGGCTCAAAAAAGCCTTCAACCCAGACACTCTTAATTCATATGAGTGTAACTGTCTGTATTCTGGCTTTCCTTCAGTATCATTTGCGTACAAGGGGAGTAATTGTTTCCATCTTCCTTATGATATCCACTTTAATTGGTTAAATTGTACTATTTCACCCTCACTTTTTATTCCAGTCAACATATACAAATCTAACGGTGTGAACCCTAAAAACAACATGGTCATAAAATTAAAATTTGTATCAAACTAAAAGATTGAATCTCTAAAAATTAAAATTTGTTTCTGAACTAAAAATTAAACTATTGAATGGAAAAAATAGAACTTACCACACTCAAAATCCTTGAAAAAGAACGTATTTGCAGTGTTCCACCAACGTTCACAAATAACTCGCACGATTTGAGTCATGTGGTTTTTGCCTTTCATGAAATATAAACACTGCCAAGGATATCTTCTCAAGGTTTCTTGAACAGCTTCGGGGAGTAACCCAAACACTTCAGTTAGCTTAGACCACCCACCTCTTAATTTAGGTAACAAAACTCGCTCAGGATGGTTACATAAATGCGTAGATGTTACACCAGATCCAACTAGTTTCCTAACATTAGCGAACAAGTGCGCTTTATCCTGAACCCATAAGACATCACTATCTGCAACAAATTTTCCTTTTCCTTTCCTGTTTCTTTTCCTTTGTCTATTTGTTTTGGAACTACTCAGTTTTAAAAAATCACTCTGATCTGCTCTCTAGAGAAGAGAAGAAAGAATTTTTTTTTGTGAATGAAAACTGAATGGAATAGGGGTATTTATAGGCGGTAGAGCACCGACCGTGGACGGTCAAGATTAAAACGCTAGCGGTGAAATCTAGACCTGGCGGTCGCCAGTAGACCTCTAGCGATGTAGTCTCAACCGCTAGGTGGAGACTCGATCGCTTATCCTTTTACCCATAGTGGCGCGGCCAATTTCCCAGGCCACCTGGCATGACAAATAGGTGGGTTAGCCATTCAATAGGAACCAACATGAGGACCAAATATATAGCCTCTTTATCATAGAATGTCTGATGGAACAATCTAGGTTATAATGGTTAGGACCGAACTGTAGAACAACTGAGTATACCTTGAAATTTCAGTAGCGTTAGGTGTGCGTGTATGGGTAAACAAAAATAGGATGGGGTGATGCTTGGGTATGAATGTAAATTTGTTTTCTCATCTGCATCATAAAATTGAATTCTCTTTTTCTTTCGATTTTTTCTCTCTCTCTCCTCTCCTCTCCTCTCCTCTCGAAAGCACTTCGAACAAAAATGGGACATTGTAATATTCAAGCAGTGTTTAACAAAACACATAATTGATTTATGAATTATACCCCATATTAGTTTCATATGCTTTAATATTCGGCAGGTGTTTCTCGATTTTATCTTCTTTTTGCACGGTTCTTTGGTTTCTTTTGTTGTGCTTTTAAAGCTTAATGTCTCAATTTCTTATGTGATATCTAGAGTTTTTGATTCGTTGTTATCTTGACTTATGGAGTTTCTCTTGTTTATCGGTTCTAATAAGATTCTAAGTATTGTTGCATTTTATGGTATTAGGCTATTCAAAATTGGGAGTTTCGAGTGTAGCAAATTCTAGGGTTTTTACTTTGTTTGAGTCATCAATGGTTCTTTGGAGATGATGTTACTCCTCCACCATTTATAATTGTCATTACAACATCATCCCTCTTCCATTTGATTCTTGCCGAACTTAGTTACATATTTTTTGCTACTAAGAGTTATATGGTTAAATATTTTTGATTTTGAAAGATTTTGGTTTGTTTTTTCAATTTTAAGTTAAATCTGAATATGGGTAAGAGCTATTCTTTATTTGTAGCAGCAGGAATGGCAATTCAATGATGCAAGGGGCTTTAATTGAGGTATTCTGTGCACCTATTTAGATATAAGAATAGAAGTTTTGGCGTTCTTAAGCTTCTCACTTAAGCTTATTAGTTTTATCTATTTGACAGGTATCAGAAGCCTTTCTGAGCAGAAACAGAAGTTCAATTACTATTACTACAGGAAGTGGTATGTAGCCTTCTGGAACATATTAGGAGAGATCAATGAAGCCCGGAGGATTTTTAATGTACCCAAGCAGGTAGTTTCTATTAACTTCTTCCCAATGTCGTACTATGCATTCACCATTCATATAACTAATAGCTCTGATTTATATTGGAATGTGTTCGTTCATTCGTCCTTCTCCGGAGACGTGTCATGAGTGGGAAAAGGAGAAGATACCACTTAAACATAACTGAACTTTGTTAGTTTTTGTCTATTTGATATTTGTTTAACTTACACATAAGTGCAGTTAGACATATAGTATATACTAACTTAATTCAGTTATAAAATTTGCACACACATAAACCACTTTTTGTTAATCGATAAATCATCTGCTATAGAGATCAAGTACAACATCTAACTGCATTGCCTTCTTAATTCAGTTTTTTTAGTGCAAGGTTTTACTTTAGTTGTTAATTTTGTAATATCTAGCATGGTTGGTGGAAGACATGAGCAAAATTCTATTCAAGAAAAGATGGAATTGATCATTATCTCGTGGAGATTGGATCATGCTAATGAAGAAATTGAAGTTCATGTCACTTATTCGTATAACCTTGCTAGATGTATGTTTCATAAATCATTAATGAATAAATAAGATAGCGAGTAAAGTTGAATCATGTCTTATTAGCTTTAGACCTAGAAGAGCAAGTAGTTTCATTCCTTAAACATTACAAACACTTGGTATCCGTTAAGATGAGCAACAGAGCAAGTAGTTTCATTCCTTAAACATTACAAACACTTGGTATCCGTTAAGATGAGCAACAAACGTGATAGCTTAAGCAGAGAAGTGTATTGATGTAATGATACTTAGACTAAGAACACTTGGTGTCTTTTGGATTTTAAACTTGAGCGCAAGTAGGGTAGGAGATAAGCTGAAAAGAGTTTGTGGGGCACAACTTTTGTGCATTTTAATGTAGAAACTATGTTTGATCTTTTCTTTTTCCTACCAGTGGTATGTATTTTATGAATAAGAAGAGTTTTATTTTAAGGTTTAAGAAGATGATTATGATCTTCTAGAAGTGAATCGTTGTGCATTGAATTAACACCAAGGGTTCAGAGAACTTTTGAAAGGAAATCAGACAAACTGTGCATGTGGTGTCCCCAATTCTGCACTAGAGTACTTTTAACACGTTGCCTATTATATCCCTTACTCCTGTTCGTCACTAAATAGAATCAAGATTTTATTTATTTTTAACAAACAGGCAATGTCATGAATCCCTGCAATGTTATCTTCATATTAGCGTGTTCATGTCAGATTTATTCTTATAAAATCCCTGCAATTGATTGTTGTTTACTTATTTTCTCTGATATAATGGAGATGTAATCATAGACGTTTAGCTATATGAGTAATAAATATTTAATTCAAATTTATTATCATTTTCACTCCCTGCAGATTGACCACCACAACCCACACAGTAGGGGGAGACCATTATACTGCAGAAGGTCCACCATGATAAAAATTAGATATCATCCTGATGCATGTGTCTTCTTGATGTTTGAGATGTATAGCATGTGGGGTTGGGGCTATGGTGGAGAAAGACGATTAGGTAACTGTTGCCTGTGGAGCTCGGCATAATGCAACAATAACAGGTAACCATTTGAACTTAATGGAAGAATACTTTGAGTGGAATACTTCAAATTAGCTTTACCAATTATCTTCATCTAAAACGAAATCCTTTTCGTAGTCTACTTCGTTTACAAATTTTGAGGCCTGGATACCACCTCAGCAAGACATGACTTACTGATAAGATCTTACACACTTAGTCTGATGATTGCGAGTCGTATTTATGGATGTTCGATTTTCATATCAAATAATTACTCCATTTGGAAGCATGGGGAAATAATGCAGCATACCCCATCGTGAGTTTTAATAAGAGTTAGAAGTCTATATATCACAAATCATTTAAGGTTTTTTTTTCTTTTAATTGCAGTGATCTTGAGCAAGAGATAAGAGATGCAATGTATGGTTGCATTGACTATCGTGGCATAACCTATCTGCATTGGACTTCGCACATGCCTATCTGCATTGAACATCGCACATGCCTTACCCCTATCATTGTTATGCCTTACCCCTATCATTGAACATCGCACATGTCTTCTGTAATTATGTCTTACTGATGGATGCTCATTAATTTCCGACGGTCTTCGCTGAATCATCATTGTACTTTACTCAATCATCATAATGGCTAAGAAGGTATTCACTTCTATCTCTACCTTTTAGTGCATGATTTTTTTCATAAGTACTAAATAATTATCTTGAGACCAGATCAAATATGGACATTTAGTAAGTTATCTGTGGTTTCACATTTTCTTATTTATTTGGAAGTTGAACTAACATATTGGAACTTGGAAGTGAGATCATATGTTATTCAAACTTTGTTTGTGGTGATTTGAATATGCATACGAGGTTTTATTTCACATAAGTTTAAAAAAAGGTGATCAGTATGTAAGCCCCGTTTGGGATTTTTTTTTTTTTTCCTACAAAAGCACTTTGTAACCAACTTGTAACAAACTTTTTAAGAAAATAGTGTTTGGTAAACTTTTTTCAAAGCGTTTTTCTCCAAAAGCACTTCTGTTTTAGGCCAACTTTTAAAAGCTACCCACGAGTAGCTTTTAAAAGCAGTAAAAGCAGAAGTTGTGGACCCACTCAATTTTAATTAATTGATTCTCTATTTTAACCTTGTTAGTATATTAAAAAGACAAAATCTACCCTTAAATATTTATTTATGTACAATTATTTCACTAATCAAATTTATTAATTTTTGTTAGAAAATAATAATTACAACAACAATAATAATAATAGTATTTAAAGGTAAAAATTAAAAATTAAAATATTAAATGATTAAAATATTATAAAAATAAACTACATAGAGAGCTTTTGGTTGGTGACTAGCAACAAGCTGAGCCCCAACTCCTCTTTGAATAGCAACACCTAAACGATGGAAAATAAAACTACCTAATCCACTACTAGCATCATTACAAACTAAGCAGTTCCTTAAGCGCTTAAAGAAGACCAGAGTATCCTCACCAAGTTCCCCTAAGGTAGAAAAGGCCAGGATACCCAAACCATAACCTTGTGCAAAGACACTTGTCCAAGTATTTAGTGCGTTTACGTGAAACAAAGACTAAGGATAACTTTACCAGAGCAAAGGAACGGACGCCACCACCAGTGAATGGAGAAACACCTATAACATCCATACACACATCTTGCCCGTTTTCCCAGTTGAGAACAA
The DNA here is from genome assembly GCA_023531295.1 of Papaver armeniacum. Taxonomy (NCBI): domain Eukaryota; kingdom Viridiplantae; phylum Streptophyta; class Magnoliopsida; order Ranunculales; family Papaveraceae; genus Papaver; species Papaver armeniacum. Next base: position 71,639 of record JAJJWW010014165.1, read on the forward strand.
GGATATCGGCAGGCTTTAGATCTTGACCATCATCAGATTGAAGACCGAGAGATACTTCCTTCCGCGCGGGAACATTGGCCTTGTGGCAAATTTCGAGAGTCGTGTCCCGAACCACATCATGACGAAATTTGTAGCCAATATTCTTTGCACAATGAAGCGCATGATCTCCGAAAACATCCATGGGCTTGTTACAACTTGGGCACAGACTATTCTCAACAAACAAAGGAATCCCTAGGCGATAGCAAAGCACAACTCTAAATTGTCTGGGTCCAAGACATTGGTTAAGCCCACTAATTGGAACCGCCAAAAGGTAGTCCTGAGCATGCTTGACCCGGTTACATTGCCATAAGACGGAATCTCTTTCAGACATATGAAATTGGTCTGGGATACACTTCTTAACTGCGTCAAAATAAACAACTGCCAGCGAATGCATGGAAGGGGGGGCAGTATCATCGACACTGTAAGTAGATGGTAATCCACATACATGGGTGAAGTTCTGAAGAGCCGACTGGTAAGGTAATCCTTTGTCCGTTGGAAATAAGTCGCCAAGGATCCTTTTCTGCACTGAAGTAGTCTGGCTTTGAGAAGCAAGATAACAGTAAGCTCGAGTATCAGCCATAGTATAGATACCAAGTCCTCCATCCTTAATAGGTAAGGTAGATAATCTCTTCTGAAGCGGACCAAAACCAGCACCATCCCCAGTAATCAAAAGCCTCAAATACTGATAAAGCTGGTCGTCAAAGAGATCAGTGGCCGGTTGTAGAGCAGCCGGATTGGTAGTGCGCGTTGCGAAATAAAGTCTAGACACACCAGTGCAATTGCGAAGTAAAAGCATCTCACTTTGCGGATCCCTGAGTTTCTTAATCGCGCCCATTAGTTGAACAGTTTTGTGAACCCTATTCAACACCAAGTCGCTAATGAAGCCCAAATCCAAACTCACAGGGCCTCCTAAAAGTTTAACGCCCTTGGAAGGTCTACCGATATCCAGAGGGAAGACATCCTCCATAGTACTCCGAGGATCAAATGAAGGCCAAAAGACTTCCGTCTTGCTAATGTTGAGATGTAAACCCCTGTCTGGTCCTTCAGATTGAATTATCCGTAGAGCCTTAGCCACCTCTAAAGTATCTCCAATTATTGTGCCATCGTCAAGATACCATGCATGCAAATCAAGTTTGCATTGAGAAGCAATGGACTTCACTAAGGGGTGAAGTGTCAATGCAAATAACAAAGGCCCAAGAGGATCCCCTTGTTGCACGCCAAGAGAAGAAGACAAAATATACTGGCCATAATAAAGCTTAGCGGGATGTAAGTAACAAAACTCTACCCAGCGAGAAATACCTGGACAATGAAGACGAACTTCTTTGATGAGTTGTGATCTACACACCATGTTGAAAGCATTGGAAAAGTCAATTAGCAACATTGACATATTATCCGACTGACCCTTCAATTCAAGAAGGCGATTTACAGCGTGTAAAATACCTTCCCCTCCTACAGGAACACCAACACCGAATTGGTAGTCACCTAAATAAGAAGACATGTCCTTACCAACAGCAGAGGCAGCCACCTTCGAAACTAATCTCCGCCACACCGTACCAACTGCTATGGGTCTAAGACCTCCCCCCGGCTTGAGCAAAGGAGTCAAAGGAGCACTCGCAATGAATTCACCCAAGACACTAGGACATCTACCAGCTAACCAAAAATTGACAACCCCAGAAATGGATACAAGCAAATCATCCGCCACCGCTGCAGCTGCCCCACTGAGAACGTCTACTAAGTGTTGCGCCCGTAACCCGTCTCGACCACACGACGTACCTCTTGGAAAACTCTTAATAGCACCCAACACTGCCTTAGAATCCACCCTAATAGGATCTACATCAATATCTGTCGTGGGAACCTCAGGAGAGGGCGCTAAGGGGTGCTTGTCGAGCAAGTCGAGGTAGGTCTGCTCTTCAAAAGGAGCAACCCCAGAGGAAGACAGAACTTTGATGGCAGCTGCAAATTGACCTGCACAAATCTTACGCTGGCAAGCTGTGATCACAGACCCAAGGCGTTTATCGTCTGACTTCTTCCCATCTTCCTCATCGAGTTTCCTAGACCCTGACCTGGTCGGCTATTGCAACAGCTTATGAACCAAAGATGAACATCCATTCGGCTCTCTCCAAACCGAAAGTGCCTCCAAGATAGCCGCAACTTGCAATTTTTTACGATTACCAGATTTACGTTCAGCTGAGGTTTTCGGATGATACAGGGATAACGTACAAACAGGCAAAAAGAGTAAACGAAGCCAAGCCGTCACACTACCCGGACTGGAAATGATGCGATCAAGACATACCTTCAATGCCCTGGAAAATGCCAATCTGCACTTGTGTGGTATGCACTTGACTGTGGAGATTTGACGTTGCATCACTGTGTTAAGTAAGTCAGTGGATAACACAAACTCATCGCAAGCGTTCTTTCGCTCGAACCAACGACTTCCACTCTCACCTCTTGCAAACACAAAGCTCTGCCGCCTGGTTTGTTCACACCGTGAATCAAATCACCTTCCCCATTACCAGGCCCTGAGATGTAGTCATGAACAACCCCTTCACGCCCCTTACAGGATTTGGACCAGGCATGAAAATACATGCACTTGGTGCAGAACCACATACGAAGAATGCAAAGAACCTTCTCCATGTCACAGTAAACCTTCAAATCACTAGCGATTAAATCCCGAATCATGGCTTTACTGGATTCAGAAGAAAAGTGCTTGTCGTGGAAGTGTTTCAAAACCGAGCCCTTGGCGTATCCTCTTCCATGAACTCCATCCGATCATTCATTAAGGCTCTTGAAAGGGCAATGACATACATTGTCTGCAGCTGTGGCGTCTGTCAAGGAAGAGGAAGGAGGAATCTGAGATGAAGGTGTGATGACTGCCGTAGAAGAGGTAAGAGAAGGATGGGATGAAGATGCGGACAATGGAGCGCGAGAAGAAGAACGTGTAATTCTCGGCATTGGGGTAAAGAAAAAAACCCTAAACAACAGAACCCTAAACGAACCAAAAGCACAGCGTAAAACAGCAAAAAAACGAAGGAAAGCAAACAAAAACTCGAAAAAAGGGAAAAGGGATTCGAAAGAAGCAACAAAACGAAGAAACTGTTAGGCAAAAACATGATGAACCCGTGATTGGAATGAGTTTCCAATCACACGGTTTTTGTCGCCGGTGAGAAACATGAAAGAGAAAACGTTATTTTTAATAGTAAAAAAATTAAAAATAACAATATTAAAATATGAATATGAATAAGAATTATTATTATTTTTATCTTTATTTAAACAATATTCAAAATAAAAAATATTTTATTATTAATAGATGTACTTTAAAAGAATTTTTAAACCATGTCTATTTTCGTCATTAGCCACATCATAAGCACTTCAACATGATAATTTACCAAACAATTTACGTTTGCTGGTTCTACAACACTGTACATATTATAGTTTACCAAACGTCGGACTACTTTATTTTTAAAGCACAACAACGCACAGCACAGCACAACAGAAAAGCACTTTTGTAAAACTCACAGCAATACCAAACTAGGTTGTAGTCTGTGTTAACTTAATATATTGTCAGTGACGAAAGCAGGTACTTAATATGCTCATACACGGACTATACTGTTGTGAATTTGAGGCATGGTGACTGACTCAAGTTGTTGTGCGACACCATTTGCAAGCTAAAGGATATAGGTACACAAGCGATAGACTTATCGGGTTTGTCTCCATGAGCCTTATTTTGATACATGCGGAATAGTTTATTATTTTCCGTGAGTATTCTTTAGTAAAAGCCATAATAGAAAATTAACATGTGGGTATTCAATTTTTAAGAAAGGGAATTTAGTATTACTAAATCTAAAGTGTCGTTTTTTGTTGAAGAAAGGAATTTAGTATTACTAAATCTGAATTGTCGTGTTTTGTTGAATGGAAGCTATCTTTGCTTCTCCAAATACCAATGCCAACACAGATCCATTTGTTTTTTTTTTCTTCTTTCTCTATTTCATTTTCAGTAAGGATGATTAGTTTTGTGATAAAATAATCATGGAAAAATATTATTAAAATAAAATTGAGTGGTCAAAATTTAATTTCAAGATCTCTTTCTGATGGAACCGTGTTTCTAGATGTAAGTTGATACTAAACTGATTAGTTGGTTGATGAATTGAGAAACCTGGACTATATAATGATCACTAAATCAAAGTAGAAACTTCTATCCTTAATAGGTTGATGGTATAAGAACTCTAAGTGGGTTTATTTAGTATTATGGAAAGCAAGGTCTTTGATATATTGAGCTATTATTAGGCTTCATGATGGGAACCATAGTTACCATACTTCCCTTTATTCTATGGAGTCCACACTCCTCAATACCACACCTCACTTTAATTACAAACAGGGGACCTTCCTAATTCAATAAGGCCCCTGGAGTTGGGAATTCAGTTGTCTTAGTATACAATTTGGTTTGGTTGCAGGGGCACAAAGAATGCAAGTAACAGAAAATAAAGCTTCATTGTGTTCCTTGATACCACAACTTTTACAAAAAATTGTACTTATTTACTTTTCGAGTCATTATTGTGATTGGTGATTGTTGGGTTCTTAAAAGGTTTTACATTGATGTATCGATGACCTTGGACTTGAGAAGCTGAATCATCTTTGCACTCCTGTAAGCTATTGCCAACTGTTTAATATGGATTCTCATTGTTGGACCTCTCCATTTGTATGTTTGTTTAGACATTATGAGACCATAAATTGTTTGTAGAAATTTATTTGAGCTTGCTATCTAATGATGCTATATTGTCTTGCAGATTTTGACATATTGGTGATGTGTACTTGGAAAAGGATGAGATCAACTGGGAGCATTTGTATGCTAAGTTGCTTCTTCAAGGTTCTATCGGAAAGTGTTAAACCAGGGATATCTGTCCAGCTATTGCAGCCACATGATAAGCTTTTATATTTGCATCTCATAAATTTTTAAAAGAAATAGTGTGGCGTTAGATAATTATCTCAATTTGGGTTTTCGATGCCATCTTATTTAACGCGTCACCTTTTATATTGTAAAGCCCAATCTGCGATACCATTAGTGAAGTCATATTGATTTAAGAAACTATATTCAGTTTTTTTTTCCGACATTTGTGTAGCTAAGATTAACCCGAGTAGTTATTGAGACGGATTACATCTCTCGTGTTTAACACGAGACAAGGCCTTTAGATCTCCAAATATGATCATTCAACACGTATGTGCAACTCCAGGATTCTATTTATGTTTTTGACCAGTATTAGAAAGGTTCTCATCTTCCAGTATTGGTATTATCACTGCATGGCATGTTAGAAGCAGTTATATGTGATTTGAAGGTGAGTGGGATTTGATAGGTTAATGTTGTTTCTTTCCTTCAGCTGATTAATATTTGGATAATAGCATCTCTTTCCACGCTAATTTTTGTTCATTTCTCCGAATCATTTTTTTTGGGATTTTAGCCATACCTAGAGAGATTAGTTGTGTTGCTAAAAACCAGTACCTAATTTTTGTTCCCTCCCATAACAACAAAATAGAGCGGGTACGTAGATTACTATATCAATCTACATATAAACCACTGCTACTTCCCGGTACCTAATTTTTTGTTCCCTCCCATAGCAACAAAATACAGCAGGTACGTAGATTACTATATCAATCTACATATAACCCATGTCTAAGGTTGAGAATGTAAGAGTATTGAGTATAATGGTGTTAATGCTAGCTCTGGAGGTTTGAAATCATTGTTGTACCTCTTGTAGCTCCAAAATAATGTCACGAGTTGAACTTTTTTTTTTTTTTAATAAGAAAACGGGGAACCCAGAAGATTACATCTGTTGGTGTCGGTTTCCATAACCATCATCGTGTAGGTAGTTCAAATAACACAAAAAGGAATTACCAAACCATGTGTGCGTTAAACATTGCACTAGACCCACGCCACTTTGGACTTACGGATATAGAGTTTTCGAATTTGGAATTAAGTTAAGGGTTCGTATTCCCTTCATACAAACATGAAAATTTGGATTGTTTCCATTACGCAACCTTGTAGAGCTTTTCGTTATGTTGTTCACCATTTTCCTAGTAGCTTCAAGGACTTTCATGTTGTCACTCTCAATTTATACCATCTGAAGATGCAAATCGCGTGTCCACTTGATTGTCAATGAAACCGCTTTTTCCTCTAACTTTTCGTGACTGGCTCCTGCGGTATTAATGCATCTTGCCCCTGAGTAAGCACCTGTATGATTGGAACAGGTTAGAGCAATTACAAAAATTTGATTACCAAGATCCCATGCAACAACTACATTTATTTTCCTGGACATAAAGGGGGGGTTTAACATACAATCACACATGGCAATGTTTATCTCTTCCTCCCTATTTGGCAACAACCTACTTCTAATGTTATCCTTAACTAAAGAAGTGATAGTGTACTTAGTGCTTTGTACATTTGGTTTAATTTTCCTAAACACTAGGTCACATCTAGCTTTCCAAATGGCCCATAGAATGGTATCCATTGTTTCTGGCCAGTTGAGTAGTTCTCTTTCCTTGATGTCATTTCTAGCAAACCAATTCCTAATCCATCCAAGCATATGCACATGATTATTCAAAACAAACTCCATGTTAAAACCAATGTTATTAAAAACATTCAAAGTGAAATCACAATTTAAAAAGATATGAGTTAGAGTTTCTTCTTGTTGTCCACACAGGGGACACAACTTATTTATGACTGGTAGGATTCTTGCCATCCTCTCATTGAGGGGGAGGATATCGTGGACACATTTCCAAAGGAATGTTTTAATCCTTGGTATTGTGTTGAGCCTCCAAATCTTGTTCCAAAAAACACCATCCCGCTGTTGGTCTTGGTGACCACTTGTCACAATCTGTTTATATAAGGACTTGGTAGTGAACTTGCCATTAGCTTCTAGTTTCCATAACAATTTGTCTGCGCTCCCCTTGTTGATCTTAACTGCTCCAACTATTTCCACTACCTCTCTCTGAAAACAGACCTTCAACTTATTTGTATTCCATTTCAAGGTTTCTCTTGTACCTTCAATTAGCTCAGCAACGAATATGAGATTCTTGCTTTGTTGATTTAGTGGTTGCAAATTACCCACTATCTCAGGGCATCACAAGTCCTCTCAGATTTTAATATTCTTCTCGTTTCCAACCCTCCAAAAGGAGTTACTTCTGATTCTCGGCATTTCTTTATTGATGTTCTTCCAACCCCATGAAGCTGAGTCAGGGCACATCTTTTCACTGTTTAAAAGATTATGGTCATGGTAGTACTTGTGTTTCATTACTTGAGCCAGCAGAGTATTCGGATCCTGCAATAGTCTCCAAGTTATTTTTGCTAGCATAACATTATTGAAACTTTGCAGATTCAATAGACCCAACCCCCCCCAACTCCTTTAGTATACAAACGTCACTCCAAGCTTTTAGGTATACTCCTCTAGATATTGAGATATCTTTCCCCCAAAATATTTCACGTTGGATCTTGTTAATTTTCTTAGTAACCGCTACAGGAATCCTAAAGCAATTCATTTGGTACATAGGAATAGTAATAGTATAAGTATGAATTAAAGTGGACTTGGCAGCAGGTGACAAATTCATATTCCAGTTTTGAATTCTATTTTCAACCCTAACAACAACATTTTGAAAAGAATTCACCTTAGAAGTATGTGTAAAAAGTGATGTGCCTAGGTACTTGTCATTCAAACCTATCCTACTAACTCCCAAAATGTTTCTAAGACTGTCAATAGTGTTCTGGTGGGAGTTAGTACTAAAGAAAATTCCGGACTTCTCGAAATTTATCAACTGACCTGATGCATTACTAAAGTCAATGAATTTTTTTTAAATGTTCTCACCTTCAGAATTATTGGCTGACGAGAAAACTAACAGGTCGTCAGCAAACAACAGGTGGGAAATGGGTGGAGCATTGTTCCCAACTTTTATCCCATGGATAAGTTTAGACTCCTCAGCCTTAGCTATAACACGAGATAGAACTTCCATACAAATTATGAAAAGGTAGGGAGATAAAGGATCTCCCTGCCTTAGGCCTCTAGAAGGAATGAACTAATTCCCCGTCACACCATTAATCAGCACCGAAGAAGAAACAGTTCTGATACATTGGTTAACAAGCTGGCACCATTGTTCACTAAAACCAAACTTCCTCATGACATTCAACAAAAAATTCCACTCAACCCTATCAAATGCTTTCGACATGTCGATTTTGATACCCATTAGGAACTCATTTCCCCTTTAGGCTCTCATAGTGTGAATGATTTCGTGGGCAATCAACACATTATCCGAAATCTGTCTACCCGGAACAAAGCGGTCGATATGGCGATATCGATGCTGGGTAGGAGACCTTTCAACCTATTAGCCAGCGTTTTAGAAATAATTTTATAGACAATGTTGCTCAAGCTAATGGGTCTGTAATCACTCGCAGACTGAGGGAACTCAGTCTTCAGAATGAGAGATATAAATGTGGCATTTATTTCTCTCAAAATATGACCAGAAATGAAAAAGCTATTTACCATGTTAAACACATCATTTTTAACCAGCTCCCAATTCTTTTCAAAGAATCTAGGAGTGAAACCATCCGGCCCAGGGTACGAATCAGGTTTCATGGAGAATACTACCTGCATTAGTTCCTCCAAGTTTGGAGGATGAGTGAGCATTTCATTGTCATCTTGGTTGAGCACTTCATGTACCACGTTCAGATAATTGTCGCAGGAGCTGGGATTCGAAGTAGAAGCAACCTTACTGAAGTGATCTGTGATTACGGAAGATATTCTTCCTTTACCTTCAACCCAATTGCCTTGGTTATCCTTTTTTGCTTCAATTCTATTTCTTCGCCATCTTTTCTGTGTTTTCTTGTGAAAGTAATGAGTATTTCTATCCCCCAACTGAATTTCTTGTTCCCCAATTTTGTCCTTCCAGAATGTCTCCTCCACCTTGTACCACTTAGACAAATTTTCTTCACATTGTCTTACAATCTGTAACCTGTTGTTGGTGATAGGGTTTGAAATGGCTTCTTTAAGATTGATTTTGGCTTTATTAATGTTGAATCTGATGTCACCAAATGAATGTTTGTTCCATATCCAAATGTTTTTCTTTGTTGTGCTTAGTTTCTGGACAATTCTGTAAGCATTGCTCATTGTAACCGGATTTTTACATGTGGTAGTTATGATATCCAAACATGACTGTTCATTGAGCTTACCCAGAACCTTGAAAGGCTTGTGACCTGAGTTTGAAAGTAGATTAGTGTTTAGCATGATTGATAAATGGTCTGAACTCACTGCTTCCAGGTGTTTAATACTTGCATTCTTATGTTGACCACAAAAACTCGCACTCGCCAGGCCTCTATCCAGTCTTGCATCCGTCAACCCGGTATCCTCTCTTCTGTTGGACCATGTGAACTTGTACCCCACACACCCTAAGTCTTCAAGACTTGCAAGATGTAAGATTTGTTTGATCTGGTCAGCTTCAGAACTATTGAAACTCCTAACTCCTTTCTTCTCCCACGCATTTAGAGTAAGATTAAGGTCGCCCACAACAATCCATTATCCACTGATAACATTAGCCAGACTTGCAATGTACTTCCAAGAAGAAAGCTTTTGTGGCCAGTTGGATGGGACATAAATGCAAGACAGAACACATTCCTTATTTGTTGCAATGTCTAGAATATGGCAGTTTATCAAATTATCACAATCTGCGACCCACTTGCAAGTGTATTCCTATTTTCCAAGCAAACTGCTAGTCCTCCGTGAGACCACCGGGTCCACTATGATATGAGACTTATAATCTAGACTCAATATGACTCTACTCACAAATTCTCTTTTGTTTTTAGTTTCACTTATGAAAATAATGTCGGGGTCATGGTAATTAACCAAATCTTTTAAGTGGGATTGTGTAGCCTCGTTACCCAACCCTTGACAAATCACTTTGAGGTTACCAACATAATGCATATAATGATTGTTAAACAGATGTAATTTGAAATAGGTAATAAGATTATGGTTGGAGTTATGGTATGCACTAAGATTACTAACATGCTTTGGATAATTGAGATAAATTTTATGCGGTATAGAGTATTTAGGATGAGAGTCATTTGGTACCTGAATGCCATGGCTAGTGGAAATATTCTGGTGTGTCTGTGTTGAACCTTTCATCCTATCAGTTGCTTTGTCCACCATAGTACTTTGAGACTGGATAACTGTTTCACCCGTTAGAGAAATTGTAACACCCGCAGAGAAATTAAGATCAAATTGAGCTTTTTCTGGTTGTATAGCTTTTTGTATGGCTTTGGTAACTGATTTTTGGTTGCACCTATATTGAATATGGCTCCATCATGAATAGGTAGCTGACCACTCAATTCCATGTTGTCTTTGTTCCATTGTTGCCTCTTTAGAGAATTTACCACATGTTGTGGTTCATCAGACTCCATCTTCCTCTTTGCTAGAGAAAGTTTAGTTCCCCTCTCATTTCCAATTTCTGATTTTAACTGTGAATCTCCTTTTTCATGTTTCGTGTTGGATTTTCTAACATACTTCCTCTTCACTTGAAATTGCTTCGTCAAACTCTCCGGCACTCTTTCAGTAGAAGTTGTCTGACAGCCATTTGTGGCAGTTGTATCTGTGTATTTTCTGTTATTGTCTTCCATTTGCACTTTATTCTGTTTTTCCCTTAATATGGATTCTGCTGCTCCTTTCTCCACATTTAGGTGTGCACTCTCATAGTTAACTCCCCCATTCCACTGTCCAACATCAAGATATACCGATTTGAGGAGATAGAGTTCTGTTTTTCCTGCCCCTCTTTCCCCTCCTCAATTATTCCATGTTGGTAATGAACAACTCCATCATTTCCCCCTTTGGTTTCAGTCACACTTTTTAACACCGGTGCATCACTACTTGGAGGGCCAAAGTTCTGTTTTTCCTGAGCCCCAGTGCTCCCCCCAATGATTTCATGTTGGTAGAAAACTGCTCCACCACTTCTTCCTTTCATTTCAACCCCACTTTTCAGCACCAGTGCATCACTACTTGGAGGGCGAAAGTTCTGTTTTTCCTGACCCCCCTTATTCTCAGCTTCATTGATATTTTTTGTAGTAGTTGCACCACTTGTGTTGCCACTCCTTTGCCCCCCCTTTCTTTAAGTTTGGGTTTATCCACTTATTACTTCTTTCACATATCTGAACTGGATGATCAATAATGTGACATACATTACAAAAGAGAGGTAATTGGTCATATTCAAACTTGATAATTGTTTTTTCCTCACTGCAGCCATTTGTCTTGCAACTTTCTTCTTGAGGTCCACCATAACTTGAATCATGACATTCTTCTCCAACATGTTTGTGCCAAAAAGTGTGTCATGTTTTTGATACACCCCAGTTCGCTGAACCACTCTAGTAAGACCTTGTACTAAGATATACCCAATTGGCACATCAATTTATTTGAGCCAAAACAATTCTTCAGTAAGAGACAAGCTATCGTCTTTTGGAATCCCTGTAGGTGGAATGATTTTTAAAGCAACCACATCTCTTTTGACAAACCATGGTTTTAAATCCTTCACCTTGTAAAAATCCGATTTGTTGTGGAACTTGAGTATGTATACATTTGACAAATATTTGTGCTTGTAAGGTGAAATGGTTGGTGTTGTTGTTAATTTCCAATTTCCTCTCACTGCATTGATGAACTCCCATTGTAGAACATTTGTATTCGAAACAATCCTCCCCAACATGGTGAGGTTCCAATCTATTTTTGTATCTGGTATTATGATATTCTTCTCTATAAGTACCTCTTCAATTTCAAGTTCTGGTAATTTTAGCTGCTCCTCCATATGATTTGTGAGTCTTGCAATGTCTTCCAATGTAGAATTAGTCATTATCACTAAGAAATTTTTGTTACAGTGATAAGAACTAATGTATAGATATTTAGTTGTGTTTTTTTTTTCTTCTGAGACTCCACTTTAGGTTTTAACTTGCTTTTTGAATTTTGGGGATGTACAGGATTATATTTTCCAAATCCTTTGTTGTATCTGATTCTGACAGTGGGTATGGTTGAATTATCTCTCATATCTTTTGGATGGATTTTTTCTGGTGGGAAAGGGTATTGATGTGTAGTTTTGGCTGCTTTGATTCGTGATTGATTGGTTTTGAGTCTCAGAGATGGTAAGAGGTATGGGTTTTGCTTGATTATTTCACTCGAACTCTGTAGTTGTATGATGGCTAATAGGGGTATTAGCGTAATCATGTTGGGACAATTTCTGGTGCAACAGGTGTAGGTTTTGATGGATTTTTGTATATTGGTTATTGAAATTACTCTGTTGGCATTACACAGCTCCACTTGTGAATAGTATCATGTTCCAGTGGCATAGTAGTTGGGCGTAATCCTTAGGATTGAAGTGGTCCGTGTGTTGCCGATATTCTGCCCAAACAAATATTCCCACCTTCCAATGAGGCTTACCGGTACCTGCAAAGACCAAAGAGAAACCAGAATTAGTAAAGTCCAGTCTTCTTAAGAGACTAACTCGGGATCAAACCAGATCGGGAGATACTAGTCAATTTGAGATTCATCGGAAAAAGGATATTTCATTCCTAAGAGCTTTAATTCAGATTGAAAAGAACAATTGTCGAAACCAGAGATGGTTAGAGAGATGCAATGAATCATCGCAAGAAAAGAGGAATTAGATGAAAGAGAATCTTTGGCACCGTTTGGTTACCCTCTCAGTAACGTCTCGGCCTTAACCCCTTGAATAAATTTTCTTTGGAATTCGAAAGATTAACATAGTAGCAATCGACCCTTTGGTTTCTTCTCAAAAGCATATTATAAGCAGGGTGGGTTGATTGGTAACTTTTCCTGTGAGGTTTTGGTTGAGAGCACTTCCTTTCATAGCAATGGTGAGGTACTTTAATGGATTGAGGGTTACTACTATGATGCAAGATTTTCTTGAGGATCGTTGGATGTATCATCTTACTTATCCCTATGGCTACCCCTTTCGCTAGAGGAGTTGCTCAATCTTTGTGTTCTTGGTCGACTTAGTGGTGTTTGTGAAAGGCACCCACCAGATTGTGATTATGGTTACGTAGCCTATTGCGGGGCAAAGGAGGAGATGATCTCTATTTATGGTGATTTCAATATAGATGATGATGTTGGAAATGATGCAGGTGACGATGAAGTTGTTGACGATGGCGGGGTGGTTGATCTTTGCGGTCAATAATGTTGGTGCTGGTGTAGCCGTAGGTGGTGCTGGTTTTGTAGGCGGTGGTGAACAAATTGCTAATATTCCTGCCGTTTCTCCTGAGGACATCCTTGAATTTGAGCCAGAGGTTGTCGATGTTGAGGCCGTTTCTTCCGACACCAGTGAAGGATATTAGTAGTTTTCTCTCTCCTTTTCTTGAAATTGGTGTAGTCTCGATCTATTCTGTAAACTTACTGTCATGAGTTGAACAACTTACTGTAAACTGTATGCATAACGAATTTGGTTTATCACAAAAGCCGATATATTGGAGTTGTTCTTTTGATTGCAAATTACAATCAAGGGTCCTATATTTGCATGAAATCTCATCATAGGATTTTGCAGGTTCTTTCGACTTCTTCCATAGCGGTATTATCTGTTCTAGATACTCAAATATTACTTTCTTTGCCCAGGTTCTAAGAGAACAGTGAGCCACTATCAGGACCACAGTCTAATAATAGCGGGGAGTACTCGACAGAGGAAGCTGGGGAGATAAACTAAAATTGAGCACTTGGGAATTTTATGTAGTATGTTGGATATATTCTTGTCAGCTCCTTAGTGTGCCATCAAAACATTATCCGGAAACATGTTCTTCATTCTTTTAGGCTCTGTGATCTAATTGTTATTTCTGGATGATGCTTTCAATTACAGGATTTGGTGAAAAAAGTACTCTAAATTTATCAACTTCCCCAAACAAGGAAGTAGATGGTGTAGTTCACACAGATGAAGATCACAAAGAAGATGAATCACATATGTGCCTGCTCGGATCACTTTTAATTAAATGTTGATCCCGGACAACCAACTTACAAGAATGAGTTCAGCTAAAAAAACATGGGAAACTCTTAACCAATTATGTGAATTGTGTTTGTCAGCATTATCACTGTTATGGTGGTTGAAAGTGGATGTCTAACCTTATTATCTACAATTATTAACTTAGTTCACTATATGCAAACTCCCAAAATCTCTATAGCCAGGGTGATTTTTATGTTTATGCGTTATATACTCCATCTATTCGATATTAGATTTTTACATCAAACTTTTACATTGAACCGCAAAGTATGGAGTGTTGCAAACTTCTGAAGAGACAACAACAGTGTTTTCAGAGTGGGGAAACCACTCATTGCTATCGATTTACACCAATTTGTTTCACCTCTTACGGAATAATTCTTCCGGCGGGTTAGTTTTGTTTGGTAGATTATGAATGCATCAAGTAGATATTCACTCCATGAGAAGTTGTATTATGTATTATCAATTGTATTTTTTTTTTTTATCAATTGTGCTTTGTGAACCAGGGTTGCTAAAACAACCCGGCTTAACAGATAAATTGGTAAGGGAAAATTAGGCTAAGGCCCAACCCATGGATAACCCATAATATGAGGCCCCTAGTTAAAAGAAGTTTAAATCTAGGCCCCGAATTATTAAAAGACATTGATACCCTTATGTATATTGTCAAGCCCATAATTAAATAAAATTTAAATTTAGGCCCAAAATTATTAAAATATAATGTGATGATATTCCCACCACCTCCGACCATCACAACCACCACCAACCACCTCCGACAACCACCTCCGACCACCACTGCCTCCGACCACCGCTGAAAACCACCCCCGCCACCGCCGACCACCACCACCACCTCCGACCACATGCATATTGCAAGTGTATCCGGAAGTTACACATGCATAAAAATTACACATTCATGTTATGTATTCAAAAGTGTGTAACGAGAAGTTACACATGCATATGGCATGTGTATCCCAAAGTTACACATAGCATGTGTAATAAGAAGTTACACATGCATATGACATGTGTATCCACAAGTTACACATGCATATAACATGTATAGCCAACAGTTACACATCAGAAAAAAAAATATATACAAAAAAGATATGTATTGCTTTAATATTTATTTACAATAATTTTTTTGTTTATCTATTAATTGGCTGTTATTGAATACAATAAACGAGTTAGAACACTAAATATGTAAAACGAAATCTTAGAAATGAGCCACGAAATCCTCTAATTGAGATTGTTCCTTCCCTTCTTGTCTTTTTCATTACAAAATGCTTCCATATCTGTAACAAAATAAACATCCATGAAATTAGATTGGATGAACAAAAAGAATGAAATACTCCCTCCGTCCCTAATTAGATGAGCTATTTGGTTTTTAGTTTTGTCCACAAATAGATGAGTTATTTCACTAATCAAGGGGATATTTCTAAAACTACCCTTTTAATTGATTATTTTTTCTATAAGAAATATGTATAATTTGATAGTTATGTTTATATTCGTTGCGTAGGTGTTTTAAAATGCTTTTCAACGGCATAAAGTTTATAAAAAACCGTGCTATAGTTTAAGAGATAAATCGTTTCTAAATTTACTAATTATTGCCCATAAGGGTATAATTGTGAAAAATACTTAAATATACTCCACTTTCCTCCTTGCCTTAAAATTTGTGCAAACTAAAAGTAGCTCATCTAATTAGAGACGGAGGGAGTAATATTATAGAACAACTACAAGAGTAATTAGGAGTTACACATGCATATGACTAGTGTAACACATGTGTCTCATTAGTGTAACTAGGAGTTACACATGCGTCGATCGGGTACAATGAGAGTTACACATTCATAACCTTTATATCCCATCAATTAGCAAGTGTAACTAGAAACTACACATCTAATTGGCATGTGTAACTGGTAGCTACACATCTAATTAGCATGTGTAACTAATAGTTACACATGCATCTCACTTGTGTAATTAAGAGTTACACAAGTATCTAATCAATCTAATAATCAGTATTATCCTACCTTTTTACAAGCAAATTTAGATGCGATGAACTATAAAGATATACATGGGAGGGGATTAACACAAGCAGAAAAACAACTCAGAGAGAAATTCTTTCTACAGAATGGTGGTTTGCTATTAAAATAGCAAATAGGCTCACATGAAGGTGACATAGCAAAAGCTACTACCTGTCCAACCATTCTGTAATTTGATACAATGCATCATTATTATACCTTGTCTGAGGCATGTAATTGAGATCTAAATGTGGTTTTCAAGAATTATTATCTCATATGAAGGACAAATGATTAAGTCAACAGGGTTGAGCTTTTACCTCACGAGGTGGCAACGACACACTATTCCCGTAAATATGAATCCCATGCTTCTTATGAAACAATGCATCACGCTGAAAATTGCAACACGTTAGTGGTGACCAGGACAATACAAGATCCCTAAAATTTTCAAAGTGAAAACCAAAATCAATATCCGAATCTAAAAGCAATGAAAGAAGACAGAGATGGAAGGAATTCAGCACCAGAAACAACCACTACTCATAATTCTGGTTCTAATTCTACTTCTTCTTCCTTTTTTTTTACCACAGTCTCATTAGATTTCACACTGAATCTAGCAAAATCATAAGCACCTTCCTAGTGTAATTGGTAGTTACACATGCATTTTCCTAGTGTAACTAAGAGTTACACATGCATTTTCCTAATGTAACTGAAAGTTACAGATGCTTAATTTGACCAATATCCTCGCCTACACTCCCGAGATATGTTACTAAATGTTTTACAAAGTTATAGACTCAACGAGTAGATATAATACTCGGCAATTCCACCACTACCTCCTAATCGACTCCTTTATGTAATCCTCCACCACTCACACTACCTCCAACTACAATACCACCATTAACACCACCGCCTCTTATGAACCAGAGAATATCTTTCATATTAATAATTATACCAACACAACATCAAAATTCCAAGATCCATACCCTTGCAGAGTAATTTCTAAGTTTCAAATTACCCATACACATTAACGAAACAACACGTAACATGTCATATTGCTATATATGTGTACACAAAATACACCTATTCATAAAAAATGCTGAAAATAAAACAAGTTATGTCATATAAGAAAGCAGGAATCAACTTACTTACCACTGACTTCAAATCCTCCTATGTTAAGAGTTAGGGTATCAATCTTAGGATATATATAAGTTTAGATTGATTTTAAGTAAATGAAAATCATCTTATCTGTTTGAGCAAGATTGTTGCTAAAACTTCAACACTCGAGTATGTTGAAGGACGAACTTCAAGACATACATGTTTGCATTCCTACGTCGCACAAAACAACATAAAACTCGTGAATTCCTTTTCCCTACACAAAACCAAAGAGTGTAAGCCAACAATTAACATAAAATGGATGCACAATCACCTTATCTGAGGCATGTAATTGAGATCTAGAATGTGGTTTTCAATAATTATTATGAGGATATTTCTTTATCATACTAATTTGATGTGTATAGGAAAGTTATACAAGCTATCTGGATGTGTAGAGAAAATTTACACAAGCTAATCGGATGTGTAGACGCAAGTTACACATGCAAATTGGATGTGTAGACGCAAGTTACACATGCAAATTGGATGTGTAGACGAAAGTTACACATGTTGTGCATAATAATCACATAACAAAATTCTTTGATTTGTGATTCTTATTCACAATTTCATCTTGTTTTGAAATTGTTACTGACTTGAGATATGCTCAAACAAATTGAACAACAACAATTAATGATCAAAAACTTTTCATATCTACTCATCCAACATAAGTATATGCGTATTCTCACAACAGTAAATGAATTCACCTTCTTCCTTACAACTTGCATCTGAACAGAAGCAACATCTTCATCAATTGACTCCTATTTTCAAATCCAGCACAAAGAAATATACAAAATCAACAAATCAGATCAAGTAGAAAAAAATTAAACTACATCGTTTACAAAAATATTAAATGGGTAACACAGATTCACACATGAGGATTACAAATCTGGAGTCTGATTTTCAATCAGGTAAATGATAGAATAGATCGACGGATTCTCGACGAAGAACCCTAAAAGTTTTGGAAACTCTTTTTAAATTTTTTTTCTTCGAAATTTCTAACTCAAAATGAAGAGAAATAAAAGGCGAAAGTAAATCTGAATGCTAATCATAAATCAGATAATAAAATTGAACTGAAATCGAAGTTTTAAGTTTCGAAATCTTAATAAAAATTTTCAAAACTAAAACATGAAAAAAAATGAAAAGGATACAGCAAAAGAAACTTATCTTTTATTTAGTCTTTGTTGATTAAATCTTCAGAGTTCTTCGTTGATGACGTTACTCAATTATTCTCCATTACAGGCACAAAAACTCCATTAAAATTCAAGATCTAGTGAGAATTTGATGTGTTTTTCACTGGATATGTTGTTTGAACGATTGATTAGCTATGTGTCGATCTCGATTTAGGTTTGTGTTTGTAGTAGCAGGTTTTCCCACACTACACCCCTTACTCGATTTTGCTTAATTAGTTCATAGAAAGTTGTATAATTGAGAACGTTTATTGATTAATTTCATGAATTGTCTACACAGGAAAAATAGAATTACACTTCACAAGTAAAACACTCTTAAACTTTCTCTCTCCTAATGACTTGCGCAATAATTCCAAAAAGATCTCCCCTCACAACAGACTCACTTAGCCCTTTATATAGGGTAATACACAGTGGATGACAGCTAATCTATCCTTTTATTTCGGAAATGTTCCGCGAAGTGTCGCAGATGTACAATCATTTATTCTCGCGACACTTCTTAACCCTCGCCGAGAGTTCCATATCTTTTTCTGCTGTTTTGTGTGTCGTTATTCATCGCGTCATTTATTTTATCTGTCTGCGACGCCTCGCGATGTCGTTGTTTATTATCGCGAGCCACACGCGTTGCGATATTATGATCCTACATCTTGCCTCTTTTTCCTTGAATATTGCTTGGAGAGCGATTTTTAAGGAAAAATCTGTCGTTGTAGTAATCTTTGGTCTTTGTTGACGAAGGAACGAGCGAAAGAATCTTTGGACTTGAAAAGTACGTACTTGCCTCTATTCTTTTGCGAAGTTAGAAGTTTTGCATCTCCTGTCTCTCCTCATACTTTTCTTGCGAAGGGAAGAATATCATGAAAGCGATTCTTTTGATTTGCCTTGATTGCTTATCTTTATCTGTTTCAACTCGTATCTGAGTTTTTAACCATTAAAGCCCTTTTTCGACACGTCTCTTCCAATTATTTTATTCTTGACCGTTCATGTCTCTTCTCGCATTAAATGACCTCGTTTTTCTCGAGGATCTTCTTTCCTATATATAGTTTTCTTTTCCCCTCCTTTTCATTCTTTAGTTACTCTCTGCAACTTCTTTGATTTTCTCCTTCCGCAATTTGCGCTCCTGCTACTGCAAATCTTCTCTTCATCCTTTTCTAGCATCGATTTTAAGCTTTAACCTCTCATCCATTCCCATACTGATAATGGCTGCCATTAGTCGTGCATACAAAGCTTCTTTTGATGAAGTTCAACAGAAGTTGCTCGAGAAGGGTTTCACTCTATCGACCATTCTACGATCAAGAACCTTCATCCATTCTTTACGCAAAATTATTTTACGATCATCAATGTGATGATCAAAGGATTATAGTCTGTTTGGGTCGGCTTCTCGCGGGACTTCCCATTCCCTTATACGATCCGAGTTGCCTCTATTTTATGAAATCTTGGCCCATGAAAAATTCTCTCAAGGTCGTTTATCAATTGAGTGGCGATTGCATTCGCCTAATGCTTGAATTCGCGAATCGTGGCGCGGGCAAGGATCTTTATACTCTGCCACCATTAGACACCCCGATTTCAAAGACTTGGAAATAGGCTGAGAGAAGTACACTGTAGAAAACTTTTTGAAAATTATTCGGTGATAAAGATGGTTAATGCGAAGTCTCATTTGGGGCATTCGCACGAAAAGAAGGATAATGTCCCCGAGGATAAATTGCTCATGCGGGATATTGATTGGCACCGGGTAATAATACTACTCTCGCCACTCCAAAGATGAGAAATGGTGGGTTGTACCCTTGTTTTTAAATGGTCCTTATATCGCGGGCTCGCACGTTCTTCCTGCGAATCTCGCGAGGGTATCATCCTTGGGAATTCAAATGGCCCGATAAAGCAAATGAGGTATGTTTCCCATTTTAAACCTTGCCTTTGCAACTTTCTTTTTCATATGTTGAGTTTGTATAATTTTTCGGATCGCCAAATTGAGAAGGAAGTACAAGGATAATCCGTTGGAGAGTACTCGACCATACTTCGATCGCTTACGAGTGAAGTAAGAAACACTTCCTTTGTTATTTAAAACAATATTGTTGCCTCTGTTTCTTATCTTTAACCGTATGCGAAGGTTGGAGTTGAAGAAGTCTGTGAGCCGCGAAGGGTAAAAGTAAGGGCAAAGCGTCGCTCGCAACAATAAATCTTCGCTCCACTTGACTAAAAAGCGAAAGATTCAATCTTCTTCTCGCCTTAACTCAAACTCCGAGTCTTCGATGAGGATGACCATGATTCGAATCGCTCTCTCGCTACGGGGACCCCGTTAACTTGGTTCTTCTATGGGTCGGTTGTCTAGTATCTTCTCTCGACTCTTTCCAAGGAATGGGAGATGCTCCCCTAGCCTCTCTCTCGGGACTCTCGCAAACGTGTGCAATGCCACTCTACTTGGAGGGCAATAATTCTTTCAATGGAGTCTCTAGAACTATGTCTCCTGACTTCTTGAATGCGCTTGGATCCTTGGTATGTATACAATCATATCCCCCCATTAACTTTATATTGTTTTAAATGTATATGTATTAACAGCTTTTCTATCTTCTTTCATAGGTTGGAAGGTCTTCTTTTGTAGTTGCCTCAGATCTTGAGAGAAGATGCAACAATCTTGAGAAGAAGAATTTGCGATTGAGCGAGAAGATTCGAGAATTAGAGATTGAAGCTGCGTCCTCTCGCGATAAAGATGAGAGAATTCAAAAGTTAAACACCGAACTTGACTCTCAAAGGGATAGGGTGTCCACTCTTCAGAACGCGAATCAGCAACTTTATGGTATAAGATTTTTTCTTCTTTTTACTACTTCTATTTTATCAATCGCATATTACCACCTGACTTATTACCTTCGCAGATGTATATAATCTTACCGATGAGGCTATTCTTCTCCATACATTTCCTGAACCTATGGATAATGACCTTCTTCTCGCTCACCTTAATCAATCTCTAAGTAGTTCCTCAGATAAAACTAATCTTCTTTCATTAAAGGATCTTCAATCCAAATATCAGCTTTTAGAGATCGAACACAGATCTAGTTTAAACTTAACTAACCGCTTTAAGCGAATGTACCTTGATTCCGAGAAGAAAATCAAGATTTTAAGGAAGAAGATTAGTGATCTCATAGATGAGAACGATCGCATTACTAACAGAGGTGCACAGGCGTTAGCAGAATTCCACAAATCTCTTCTTGGTGTGCAAATTGAGCGAGATGAACTTCTTCATCAGAATACTATACTTAAGCAGCGAGAAGAGCAAGTTCGTTCTCTTCTTGTTATTAATAGTGATGATGAATTCGCCTGGGCTGCGAAAGTATTAGATAATGCCGGGAATAACCTAGGTGTTGATGTTAGTCTTCATGCGAGAGCATACTTCCACGATTAAAGATATGATATCCGATAGAAGGTTACTTATTACACCTTACCGCTTCTTACTTCGTAGTATTGCTTGTAAATTATTAACTTGTTGTTACTTATTTGCGAGAATGCGAGAAGAGACTTGATTAGAATTAGAGAGCTTGAATCGAGAAAGAACAACTCGCCAGAATTTTCCAAATGAGAATTGAAGAACTCGAATCGAAAAACAACAGACTCGCGAAGAATCTCTCCCTCAAGTAATAACAAATATTCCAAGTTGAAGAAACAATTTGAAACGTGGTGGAGAACTTTAATAATGATGCGTTCGTTTTCGCAATGGAGCCATGGAGTATGTTTGTAAGCACGGAACATCCTCTCGCATACATATCCTCGGCTTCTTGAAAAGGTTCTGAGAATCTACACGTCTCTCGATGTTTACGATAGTGAAGCCGGCGAAGAAGAAAATTCGCGATGAGAATAATAAAGCGAAGAATCGATGAAGAAGAAGAATCACCAAAGATATAATTCTTTTTGTTTTCTTTTGCTTTGCGTGTAATATCACGTACATTCTTTGTGTCTTTGTTATAGTGAATTCTTTTTCATGAATTCAATCTTCACTCCCCTTTTTTGGTAGTTCTTCCTTGTAATATAATTGGCTAACATTATTAATGTATAACTCTTTCATCAGAAGATGAATAACAATGTTCCATCTTTTCCATTCCCATACTTGCCTCTGTGATTGATCTTCTGATGGAAGAAGTTAGTTGTCCTCATGTATTTTAGTATTATCGAAATGTATAGCCGCGACGAAGTCGCAGGTATCTTTATGAATTGAGAATTCCATCTCTTTTTCTGCGACAAAGTCGCAGGCCGCCTCTACACTTTCATGCAAAGGCCCATTGACCTTGCCTTATCATTTTGTGTGGTCTTCCAAGTCAGACCTCCCTAATTAGAGGTCCTCCCCTGCCACCGTTCATTGCGACAAAATCGCAGGACGTCTTTACACTTGTATGTAAAGACCCATTGATCTTGCCTTATCATTTTTCAAGTATTTTTGCCTCTGCAGGATGTTTTAGTTGCAACAATATGACAGGCCTAGATATCCTTGCGAATATAAAGCCCTATGACATTGCCGTCTTGCGACGAAATCGCGGGACGTCCGTACACTTGTGCAAAGACCCATTGATCTCGCCTTATCCTCGCGTTAGTATTATTGCCTCTGCAGGATCATTGCACAAATATGACAAGCCTAAGTCTCCTTGCGAAAACAAAGCCTCATGACATTTGCGTCTGTTTTGGCACTCCCTAATGGAGAGCACCGCCCTTATCATCTCCCTAGGTTGCCCCTTCAAGGAGGCGAAACATCGGCCATACAAGACTAGCTCCTCCCATCCAGGTCTTAACAACAACCGGTTGTTTTCGCGATCTCTTATCCCTTATACCTATAGGGTTTATGGTTACGAGACTGCACCCTAAGTGGAGTTTTCTTCGGGCGAGTGCAACGCATGCCAAGACTTGCCAAGAATGGCCGGGGTAGGTTCATCCATCCCGGGCACTGCAGCTCAACCGTGTAATACCTCGGCGCCTTGAGCATACACCGACTCCTAGGAAGAGACCCTCGGTCGCCCAACCAGGGTATAACCTACATATATAGTTGGGAATCCAAGGTACCTCTTCCGGATAGGCTTTCATGGGCCCCAAATTTTCATGGTTCGAGGCTTCGGGAGCGGTGTAACCTTCCCCCGAACCACGGCGAGAGATACCCCCTTATATGACGCACTTTAGGTCTTACATTTGCCTCTTACGAAATGTTATTCGCGAACTAGGGTGTACGCCATAAAGGTTCGTCCCATTCATTTGCGCATTTATATTTGTTAAATCATTCAATCATTCATGTTTCATTATTTTTCGATATTTGTTTGCGAAGTATTCGCACGATTTACATTTCACTTGTTGTATTTCACTTTTCTTTCTTAGTCGTATTCTCATTTTACTCTTGGCTGCGAGATTCTCGCACATCATTACTTCATTTGTTACTTTGCATCTATTTGTTATTGATTATTCACTTCTTATGCCTTTTGTTCCTCATATCTTTTGCTTCTTCATTGTTATAATATTGGTCTGTCTCTAAGCATTCACCTCGCGGGGTATGTTCAGCCCTTACTTCTATAGCATCTACCATCAGTTTTTCCTTTCTCTGTTCATTTCTCACATGTTGCTTCCAACCTTTTCTTTTGGCATTTCTTTCTTCGCAGCTTTCTATATCGACCTCATGACACTGTTGCGATTCTTTCCAATCTCCTTGTATGATACCAATACCATTTGGGTGTGGAAATTTTATGCATTGATGGTATGTTGAGGCGACCCCCAAAATTTCATGAAGCCATGGCCTTCCAATTAGTGCATTATACGGGGATTCCACATCAACTACACAGAATAAAATATCAGTTGATAATCCTTGTAGAGGTATTCTCATGTGAACCTCTCCCTTCGGTTTGTTTGCAGTGCCATTAAAGCCATATATCTTGTATGTCGAGGGGATCAAATCCTCATCTTTTCCTCCCATCGTCTTATAAGTGTGGTAGAAGAGAATATTCACCGAACTTCCGGTGTCGATTAGAATTCGGTTGATCGCCCAAACAAGCTTCTCGCCTCATCATCTTCTCCATCGATTTGGTTTCGGGTTAATCTCTAGTTTCACAACCAACGGGCTATCGTGTGTTTCTCTTCCTTTTGGTACTTCATCTGAGAGAAAGAAATAGTCTTCAATCGCCACTTTTCTAATCGCGTCGTTCTCGCCAGAGCTCATTATTTCCTTATCATTAGCATCTCTCGCGAAGACTCTACTGAGCACGTTGTCATGAAAATCCTCGATGGTGCGATAAGAATGGACGATAGAGTTGCAGTTCAAATTCTTAGCTTTTGTTCCTACTTCTATCACAAATGTTTCCTTTCCTTTCGCCGACAACATGCGTGCATCTCTGGTGGTGGTGGTAATGTTTGACTGTTTCTTCTCCCCTTAGAAAGTGATTGACTTCCCCGATCAATCATCCCGAGAATAATTCTCTTTATGTTTCTACAATCGTTTGTTTGATGCCCATGGAAGCGATGGTAAGAACAAAACTCATGGCTTCTATCGCTTGGCGGTGGTTCCATTCCAACGTTCCAAGGTCTTGGTACATTTTCCATCACAAGTATAGATTCCCGAGATCTTTTCAACGCTAGCATTCGGTGGAGGCATCTTAACTTTGTTCCCATACTATTCTATGACTTTCTCGCCCTCCACGGTTATTTTGCCTTCGTCCACCATAAGTTTCTTGCATGTGATCTAGCCTGCGAATCTTATTATTGTCATTACGGTTGTAGTAGTTCCTTTCACGTTCGAACTCTTCTTGATCGTGGCTTCCCATGGCTACTATCTTCTGCTGTTCCTCATCGGCTCTCCTTGCCTGCTTGTCCTTGCGAAGTGCTCGCCACTTTGTATTTATGAATTGAGGTAACAAGCTTGCGTTCGCAAACATTCGAGTTTGTGTTCGCGGCGGGTAAGAATTCATTTCATTTTGTCTCTCTTCTAAGGCAATATATTCTTCTGTAATTCTCGCAGTTACGCCATCGTGATTGTATTTTTGATTCTAAAAATTTGAATGTATAACAAGTTAGTCGCGAAGAGAGCATTCACAAATGAGAGTATGAGATATCTCTCCTCAACCCGATCCCCGCCATTTCGCTACACATGGTCCTCCATCTTACTGTCAACTGTCTTAAGCTCTCGCCAATCCTTTGTTTCAACCCGAATACATCTTCAATACCTGGTCGCGAAGAGTTGTTACTTATATATGCTCCCAGGAATGTGGCTTGTAAATGATTGAATGATGTGATTGTGTTCCTTGGCAGACCTTCAAACCATTTTAGTGCTTCTCCTATTAAGCTTGACGCGAAATATTTGCACAATATGGCATCATGATTCTCCCATTGTAACATACATCTCATGTAAGCCTTAATATGTTGTATCGCACAGGTTGTTCCATCAAAGATGTTGGTTAATGCGGGTAGATTGCACTTAGGAGGTATTCCTCCCATCCGCCCTTCTAGCGTGAAGGGATTCTTCGCGGCCTGCGATGGCTTCGTCCGGTTGTCTCCTTCCTCCTTCCCTTCTATTGTTCAATAATCCTCTCATTTCAGCTAGTTCTCTTAAGATTTGTTCATTTGCCTCGAATTTGATTTTCTTGGTCTTTTTAGCTCGCTTCTCTCCTTCTTCGCTCGTGCCTATTTTGACCTTCCTGCTCATTATTTTCTCCTCTTCTCTCCTCGCGACGCTCTTCTTCGTCTCTTTCGTTAATTCGCACGCCATTATATCGGTTGTTCTCTCTTCTTGGTTGCCTCTCGGCTCTCATCATCTCTGCACCCTCTCATACTCTTCGTTAATATTTCTATTGGTACGATTTTGTTCCCTCCTTCTCTCGCGGTTGTCATGGTTATTCTCTGGGATTGCTTCTTCCATCTCTTGATTTTCCATTTTGCTCTTATTCTTTCTCTTTTGAGCTAGTCGCGCTTGTTCAATGTAGTGTCTCTCAATGTCATCCTCGATCTCTCGGTTTCTTCTCAATTCTTCTCTCCCGTGCGGGATTATTCTTCCTTCAATTTTGGGTCATTCGGCCCTTTGAGTTGCATGTTTTCTTGATTTTCCCTATTTCGCTCATTTTGAAGATTTTTGGCCGAGGAATATAACGATCTTCTATCTCTCCTCTTCTCTCGCCATGCTCTGCGTCTACGGATCTTGTGTTTCTTCTTCGGTATTTTTGTTGGTAAAACTCTTCTTCTTTCTTCTCATTCGATCTAGAACTTGATCTCACGCTACTTCTAGATCTCCTACTTTGCAATCTCATATTTTCCATCCTCAATTCATGATTTTGTCTTGTCAAGTTTGCTCGCTCCTCGCTTCTAATCGTCTCTCTTCGTGTATTGTTTGTCTCGATCTTTCTACTTGTTGCCATTTCTTCGTTTCTGGATTCATTTCTCCATTCATCCCTTGCTCTCCTTGTCCATTGTTCACCATTCTTTGCTCCCCTTCTCTCTCGTCTTAGAATCGGATCTCCAAGTATGTACACTTAATCTATCATAATCCACGTACCCGCGTTTGCTGCGGGGAGATCGGTGGTTGATTTTGATCTTCTCTGTCATTTCTCATATTCATCCTTGAGGATTCTCTGTTTCATTCCTCCTTTCTCCGGCCAAGTCTCCCACTTCTTCTTACAATCGTTGGTTGCTCTTGTACATTTCTTCTTCTAGCCATCTTTCTTTTCAATGAATTCTTGAGTATCTTTTCCAAATCTCTTCTCTTGTTAATCCAAATTCTTTCCGATTTCTTCAATCAATCACTCGTCGTCCTCGTTTCTAGCGCATATGTAGTAGCAGGTTTTCCCACACTACACCCCTTACTCGATTTTGCTTAATTAGTTCATAGAAAGTTGTATAATTGAGAACGTTTATTGATTAATTTCATGAATTGTCTACACAGGAAAAATAGAATTACACTTCACAAGTAAAACACTCTTAAACTTTCTCTCTCCTAATGACTTGCGCAATAATTCCAAAAAGATCTCCCCTCACAACATGACTCACTTAGCCCTTTATATAGGGTAATACAGTGGATGACGGCCTAATCTATCCTTTTATTTCGGAAATGTTTAGCGAAGTGTCATGAGATGTACAATCATTTATTCTCGCGACACTTCTTAACCCTCGCCGGGTTCCATATCTTTCTGTTTGTTTTGTGTGTCGTTATTCATCGCGTCATTTATTTTATGCATCTGCGGCGCCTCGCGATGTCGTTGTTTATTATCCCCGCGAGCCCTGCACGTTGCGATATTATGATCCTACAGTGTTGTTGAATCAGTTGCAGGTAATTTAAGTTTTGAGATCTCTGAAAGTAGTTGAAGAAGGATGGAGAGAGAAAGAAAATCTAAAAATGAAAAGCTCTCATGATTTTCCTCTTCTATATATTCAAAAGGGTAGTGTTGTCATTATTAAAATTTGTAATAATTAATTATGGGTGGAGATCTCGAAGAAAATTTGATATTTTGGGCGTAGTAATAGCATTTTCCTAAAGTATGGAGTTGACAATGAATGATCCATTTTGTGGGGCTTTTTATATATTGAACCGATATAGTAGGGGTTTAGTATTTTCACAATTGGTAATTGTCGCGAATATTTATTCTTACAGGCGTTATCTGTTTGTCTACGTACTTGGTTAATGGATGCGGTTATCTTATTGGCCAGTGACACGGGAAAGGTTTTGCTCTAGCAAACATGATCTAGCACTAGCAGCATAAAGGCCATACATTTCGGCTATCTTGACGTCAGCATATTCCTAAGTTAACCACGGTTATCTTTTCCTAATTTGGCAGTCGAGTTTTTGTTACCGTTCTTTTAGTTGCCGTAATTTTAGTGATTACGAGATTTTTTTCTGTTTTAATCTGTTTTAATTGGATATGGATTAGTGGGGATTATAGTACCAGTTTCCTCAACTGTCAGAAGTAAAGAAAAAACCTTTTTTCTCTTTTTGTCTTTTCTCGTCTTCCCTCTCACAAAATTAGAGCCATCTGAACTTCCATTCTACTATAGAGCTTGAATCATTGATCATCAGAGGAAGCTAATAATTATTTGTCCTGGACTTTGTAAAGGAATTCATGAAAAATTAATACCATAACAAACTTGCGTCAACATAAATCTCCAAAATCAAACAAGTTTGATAAACCACTACCACCAATATGATGATTAGAATGTTTGCGGTGGTGATGGTGTTTGAGGTGTGAATTTGATGACGATGACCTTGCTGCTTCTCCTTTAAAATTCTATCAAATCCATTCACTGTTTCACAGTATTGATCAGTACCCAATTACTGTGTTACAAAATCAACGGGTACCTAAACATTGTTTGAAGACAAGAGCAAGATTACCACCAAAAGGAAATTATCCTACATTTCATCATGAACCTTGAGTTCATCGGATTAGAAATTTAATATGAGAGTGAGGAATTTCTGAAAATTTTAGTAGGAGTCACACATTCATCTTCTCTTCTCCCGTATCTTTCTTTTCTGCTTGTAATTCGTCCTAGGCTATTGACCTGAAAGTGTAATCGTTTATATATTATCTGTGTAAAATACGTTTGCTAAAAAAATGGTGAAGGAATCAGTCTACAACCAAAATTAGAAAAGATAACTCTAGTTAACATAACAGTCTGTGGACGCCAAAAGTAGCCAAATGCCTGGCTTAGATGCTGCTAGAGCAAAATAATTTCCCAGTGACACCAAGATCCAGAAATATGCATTAAAAATTGGTCGGCGCGGTTATCTTATTGGCCAGCGACACCAAGGATCCAGAAATATGGCTTCGGATCCTCTGTGCCAAGGAAACGTCTGTGCCCCTGTACCCTCCAATCACTAATTGCCACTTGTTAAGAATATTAACTACCGGAAACAAATTTTAGTTACTTAAATCGGATGATTTTTAACGAGACAAAAAAGGAAAATGCATATATTGCTACCTTAATTGAAGGAATATGTTTAGGGCTTCCGGCCATTCTCTTTTCTTTCATTTTTTTTTTTCTTGCATGAGGCTGAGAAACTTGATCATCAAATATCCATGAAAATGAACGAATTTGATAAGTTCAGTATACAAATTAGAATTCGTTTAATATCGTCTCTGGATATAAAGTTTGGTAGAAAAGGAATACATTAGCAAACTCTGATCTGTCCTAAATTGTTTCATCTGTAATCGTCCCATATCTTTTCTTTGATCAGGATAATCATCGCATATCTTGAATATCCCGGCATCACTGATTAAGACTCTCTCGTGGGTATTCGATGGGGTATTATTATGGGTCTTCCAAACATCTAGTTTATTCAAGTCAAAAAAAACATCTAGTTTATTCCACCTTTTTTTTTTTCTTTTTTGAAAAATGGTTTTACTGTTTGACTGATGTATATGTTATTGATCCATAGCATGGCAATGAAAAGTTTCTTATGAACATAAGGTAAGTTGCAGGAATACTTTAACACGAGTTTCATGAATACTTTAACATGAGTATATAAGTCCTTTATATTCGCAAGAGATAAATATGGTATAACGCGTAGTTAGTTACTTTTAACTAAACATGACAGGTGTCATTCATCTACTGGTAGGCACAGAGGGCTCATAGAAATCCTGGCACAGAAGATCTGGACCCCAGAAATATGCATTAAAAATTGGTCGGCTCTTCGTTATATCTACTATATAACACGCACGCGTGATGTGCCTACCGTTCCGTTCGTTAAGTAGTTTTGTTGTTTTCAATTGTCAATCAACGGTAAGTGGTTAAAACTCATGACATTAATTCGTTATATCTACTAGTAGCCAATGGTCAAAAGTCTACACTCCATCAATTGTCAATGTCAATCAATGGTAAGTGGTGAAAACTCATTTCAAGCTAATTTGCAAAAAATAATTACAACTAAATTCGACTTTTTCATTTAATATTTTTTCAAAGGAGATATTATAATTTTACTAGTATGTAACCCGTGCTACGCACCGGGGCTGATGGGAGTGGCGGGGCTTCGCCCCGCACCTGTGGTCAAATGCATTAGATTTATTCTTTTTTGAACAGTCTTTGATTAGTTTGACTCTCTAAAAGGATAGGGAACCGTACATTTTAGGTATATGAAGATTTGATGAATTAAATTTGGTATTGTAAACCATATGCTTATATTTATTTGCAATTGAGCATAATTACATATATTTTTGTCCAACCTTTTTTTATTAACAAATTTAAACGATCCAACAACTTTATTAGTAAAAGTTTTGGAAGATATACAGATCACATGCAAATTTGTGAATGTAATGTTCAATAAAAAACGATAAGAAATATGAAATGCAAGAAGTGTGCTTGCAGTGTTACTGAAGAGATAACTTTATTTATGTCGAGATTTAAGGTGATCAATTTAACAGATCATATCAAATTCAATTTGGTGTAGCTCCTAATCAGCATTACATGTTTGTTGGTGGTGTTTGAACTATTACTTAAGCGTAGTTCCATGATACAACTTCATAGGCCTTATCCAAGATGAGCACTTGGTGCCCAAAAAGAATGGCATTGTAGCACTGTTAATTATAAGATTGCATCCATTTAGTTTAAAATCGCCATGATTGGTTTTTGGTTTAAAAAAATTTAAACAATATGTTGACGGAGAATAATAATTATGTTTATAAATAAATGCTTATACTATCTAAACACTTCATTGCCTTCTTCATCTATCTCGACCAACGTTGGCATTTCAGGATCCCTCTCCATAATCTAGTCCATTTCATCATCATGTTTATCCAGTTCCATTAACGTTGGCATGCATGTCATGGTCGTTTCTTTACTTTATCATAAATTCTTTTTAGTCGATCTATGTCCAGAAAAAATGTATTTATTATATAAATATAACATTTTAATCCGCAAAATCTATTATAAAAAACCTTTTTATTATCCTATTAATATTTTACTAACCACTAACACGATACCTGATAATAAGCCAATCTTATGTTTGCAACGCAATGGGAATTGACCCCATTTAGTGTGGCGGGGATTCACCCGGCACCGCCTCATAGGAGTCCTAGTTGACAAACACAATGTAATCAACGCATCAACTAACATTGATCAATTTCCGCAAAATTCTTTTTAAAAACAGACATCTAAAAAAACACTTCTTTTCATCCAATCTCAATGAGATACATCTAAAAAAACACTTCTTTTCATTAATCTCCATAATGATATTAGATTGCAATTTGCGATTAAATAGTCTCCGGAATAAGATTAGATTGCAATTAAATAGTTTGATATATCACAATGAAATTAAAGTAAATTCAAAATATTAATATTGGCATCTTCCGCGTACCGGATTTGATGAGAATTATTAGTATCACTAACCTCTCTTTGGTCCAGCCTAGATTCTTTTTCCCGGCGCAAATCATATATTGATTCCGATCAAATTTCTCCAAATTTTTGGCCGGTCACACTGCTGCACAGTCATCTAGTAATTCATTTACATTTATTTATCTCAGATGAAGTCACTCGAGAAGTACAACAGAAGACCAAATCAAATTTCAATGCACCTATAAATTTTCAGTTATACTACACAAAAAGATAATTCTTGGAGAAAAACTTTCCTTAAGACAATGCCTCCACACCCTCAATGAATATAACTTCACATCTACAATTAACATATCAAATAAAGTGATTTCCGGAATAAAGCAACATAAAAAGCTTCTCCTCATGATGTAGAAAACTGCAATGATTCACAATTACAGAGCTTGGCATAGCAATATCACGAGTAAAAGATAAAACAAGAAGAATCTTTGTCAAAAAAATTATAGAACGATCACATACGATGCTCTATGGAACTCGTTATCAGAGAAAGTACAGAACTCCATCATAACTATGTTGGTCACCTAACTTAAAAATTGGAATAGAAGCTCAAAAATAGAAGCTCTAGAAAGCCTAAATTATAGAAAGATCTACTTGACCAAACCAAGACCAAGTATTGTCTCGCCAAATAGATCAGAGTATCATAATCTGGTTAAAAATAGACCAAGTAATTCAATATTGAACATCTCTGATGGCACGTGACATTGTGGCTTGTCCTAAACAGTGAGTGATTACTCAAAACCCAATGTAATTATTTTTGATTACCTAGGCTCAGGGACAGTGTCAAAGAGGGGTACATTACATTGTCGTTTCCCAATCCTATATCGGTGCACGTCGACGATGAGCTTAAAGAACAAAACTAACATCATTCCAATCTATATGGGATTGATGGGGACTGCTGATTTGGTGTGGCGGGGCTTAGCCCCGCACCTGTGAGCCAGATGCATGGGAGCATCTTTAAATAGAAAGTGGATTTTGGTTACTGTGCTTTTGCATGGAAGCATGTATTACTTTTTCTCTATTACTATTATACAAAGTAAAAACCGTGTTAAGGACTGGGTGCGATGGGAATTGGCCCCCGGACCTAGCCTAAAGGGTTCAATTATGAACCGCAGTGTATAATGCAGATATACTATCTGAACATTCGGTTAAAATTATTCAAATTTGGAAACTTACATTTTCGTTTGGGTAGTTTAATAAATGTATTCGAACAAACACAATACGATGATAGATTGGGTAGACATGTAAAAAATGAGTTTAGCTTGATACTGAATAGGAATAGAAGAAAATTATAGTTTTTGTATTACGTAATAAGTTTATGCAACATAGTGATTAACATAGTCAACATTCTTTGACAACTAAGATTGTAGGTGGAGTTAAATTCTTTTCATTAAACTTCACCTCCATCCTTCACTCTCTCTCTAGGTGATGATACTTTTCAACTTGCTTTCAAAAAATTCGATGAATCCCATAATGTCCATTCAAATTAAGCGACCATTTTGGCACATGTAGATAAGTTGCATCATGGCATCTACTAAAAGGAAGATCCATTCACCGTCCCCACAAAAAACTTCTGTATAATGCACAAATGAATTAACAAAGTTCTGATAAAATCTCCTCGTATCAACATTCCTTGTCCTATGACTCAAATCCTGTTATCCCGAAACAGGTAACTTATAGTACAATATCAAACCATTAGAACAATATAACTTCATTCCTGCTTACTTAAGATTATTGAAGTTGAAGATATGCTAATTGTTATCCTATGTATATCAATCCCTTCCACCATGGTATTGTCCAGTAAACCAGTGTTACACAGGAGGAAAAAAATTCCATTACATGCACAACAAATATAAGTTTCTAACATCTATCGTCAACGTCTTGACAATTCTTTATTCCACCTCGAAATGACTATTACCACTCTGCTGGCATAGTCATCTCATCTCGCAAGGTATCTATGAAATTCTCTTCCAAGCACTCGTCGACCAAAGACCCTCATGTGTTATACATTTGCCGCCACTTGCAAAATTGCTATCTTTACCTCACGGAAGCCGCTTTCTTTGCCATCAACACCACCAGAAAAACCAAATCCGATCCGTTGCTTCCACACTCGTAATTTTCCAATATGGAAAAACAAAGGTTAGTGATATATAAATAAATGATCACCTCTTGAAAGGTCCACCTACATGATATAAAAATTTACAAATCAATATTACTATAACGCGATCCAGATAAGTACTTTTCAAAGAACCGACACATTCACTCAAGCGAATGATGAAGTAAGCCACTATTTTCACACAATGAAAGACACCATAAGAACTAAAGTACCATATAAAGAAACAGAGAAAACATAAGATAAAAAAACAAATAACAATTTGTCAAGGATTGAGTTTTGCCTATATTTCTTCTCTCTAGAAAGCCTCTTTAACAACTAACAACTATATTTTGTGCATCTGAAAGTGTACCCAGATCAAGTGCCGAAATTATTCAAATTCCAATGCAACTACAAATTCAATATAAGTTCTCTTCACTCAAGTTCATAATGGTTCATTAATTCGCACAATTCCTAGGCAAGATTTTTATTATGTATCATATATATATGTAAGACCATTCTTAGTTACCTTTTCTTGGAATGAACAATAACCTGTATAATGATCAGCTAAGTATACTAATCACAATAAGTGTAGATCCTGATCCCCATTTTCTTTCAAGCTTTCAAGCATGGCCTTGCTTTTATCATCTTTCCTTTACGAATCAATTATATCAGCCTTTTTTTTGTTAAATATGAAACAATAGCTTCTGCCAAGATATCCATAAGAAAAGTCATGCCAAAACCCTCAAAAAGACCTCCTGCACAAAAAACAATTGGGAAAGAATTACAGAACTTTCTATGAATATAGGTCCCGGTCAGTAATGTAATTTGGGGAAGATGGTATGGTCACACTTCACTACATGCTATGGAATTAATTTTACTTTTTTGTGCAACACATATCCATCTCCTTCTCCGGTATCTCCACCACCAACCTCTTCTTTTTCACCATCCAGTTGCTAACCCATCTAAACACTCTCATTCACCTTCACATGTACCAACATCTAAGTTTTCAACTAACATAAGACTAAAATCAAAATATATTAAAGCCACATGAAAATAAAAAACACCAGCCAATTTATTTTTTTCCTTTAAATGTAACGCTCAATAATGATCGTTCGCAATCTTCAAATAACCTCTATACTTTCAGGTTGGAGGTCGGCAGAATCAACGGTGAAAGAGAAAATTGTTTGTAATGCACCAGATTGGATCTTTTGCTAAATTCAATGGCGAAAGAGAAGATTGTTTGCAATGCACCAGACCGGATCTTTTTCTTTTGCTAAAGTAGACCTGCTGCAGTTTGCTTTTGTACACCCATTATCAAGATAAGGTAAGAAAAATACTACTCTCGGAATTGATCAGGTACACCATGTTTGAGGGCCATGATCTGATACAGAAAGGAAAAGCAAGAAATGTGTACCGCCTTTGCCAGTACCACTATAATAGCTTTCTTGGGATTCCGCAGCTTATATCATGTGCAATGTACTGTAGAAGCTTCAACCCATTTCTTTCCACCATCAATTCCGTTACTTGACGTTCCATTGAAGTGTTTAATTAGTTAACCACACCATCTCTGACCATGGAGAAATCCAAACAATTGAGGAATAGTACTTACCTTTTGTTTCTTCACCACGTCCTATGGTGGTGCATTCCTTAGTCTCCGCATTAAACAGCCTTCCATAGTGCACAAATAAAAATTAGTGCTAGCAACAATACTCGCCTATCCATAATGCACAAATAAAAATCACTGTTGATAAAAAAATAAATCACTGGGTATCAAAATAATTAACGAATTTTATCACACAGCAAAACCTACCAGTTTCTGAAATGAACAAACTTTAAAGCAAGATAAATAAATAAATAAATCACCTGATATGTTTTCGAAAGAGAGAAACAACGCAGATATACTGTCAATAGAATACAGAAGAAAAATGCAGCATCCATAGAACAAACAAACACACACATAAAAAAATGATCAATCCGTCATACAGAAAAAGAAAAAAGAAGCGGCCGAATCAATGGGTTTGGCGTTTGCTCGAACGTTACTCCATACTTTTCCACTGTTCTTATTACAAATTTCCAAACCTTTAATACCAATGCTTTCACAACCTTATGAGTTTGCTTGTGCGGGTTCGAGATTGATGAATGGTGTGTAAACGTGACATGAGATGTGTGAACTAACAAAGAACACACAAAACGATCAATCAACAATAAAATCCAATAATTTAACACAGTTGCAGTCATGAACATGTACATACAATCGAAGATTATAATTAAAGAGAGTTGCAGTCATGAACATGTACATACAATCGAAGCTTTTGTTCGAAGAGAAAATTAAACGCCAATTCATTTGGTAACTCTAAATAGTTCTAACCCTAAAACCAATTAATAATTAAAAAACAATTGGCAATATACTGGCAATTCGCACACGAACTTGATTCGTTTGAGTAGTCCTAAGCCATAACCCATCTCAACAAAAACAACAATCAACTCTAAACTGACGGCTTATTAATTAGAAAAAAAATAAAAAAAAAAAATTAAAAAGCGCCACCCACCTTGTTCTCGATGTTCCACCCCACCCATCGAAAGTGCGAGGTTATTGTCTATTGCACGATACTCTATACGAACCGTATCCGAACGTGCAAATCCGAAGCTCATGATTTATATATACCCATTTAACTTAATCTCCACGCAATTGCTTTTCTTTTTCATTGAATAATAAGCGCAAACTTCTGCTAAACTTAGCATCAACTGCCAATGATAGAATCACTAAACCTTAGACTCCACGAAACTGCCTTCCCTTTAAGGCATATTTTTGCTAAATTTAGTATTAACTGCATGAAAGAATCGCTAAACATACCTACGAAAAAGATATTTCTGGAAGTTTTCTGATTTTTTCATCTAAAATATATTAACGAAAATACGTATCTCAATTTAAATCCCAGAAAATACCTTGATGAAATGGACATAATCACGGATTGCTATCATGCCTCCCAAAGTAACAGACTCACATTCCCATCCTAAAAGTTATAAAGTAAATGTCAAGCCATATACTCAAAATATTAATCAAGTTACTACAGTAACACAGAAAGATTGACAACACAGTTGACATTTCAAAAATCAAACATAAGAAGATCTTTATTACACAAAACAAAGAATTACATGATGAAAACCCATCCAATCAGACTCATCATCAGCTTTGGATCCAGATTCCATGAATAACAAAACCATGCGACCACACCATAAGTTGATCACAAAAACATAAAAATTATATGTACAACCTACATAGTTGTTGCAATGGATGATGAAGAATATACACCTATGTTAGAGTAACCATATAAGTTTTATGCCATCTGTGAGAGTCGAATCCACAACTACATGAGTGAAAATCATGTGCTCTGCCATTGGTATAAAATCCAGTAGTAGTCTACTTGCAGCTTTTAAAGTTTGCCTTGGTATAACCATGAACAGATAACATGTTTAAAAAACTTATATGGTGGTTATGGTTTGGCTAACGATTGTTATTGAGTACCGTGGAGGTAATTGTGGTATTGAATAGCAAGTTGTTCAATTAGTAGTTAACAGACCTGTCAAGAACAGGTGATTTATGTAGTGTAAAACTGGAAGAACAACATCACCGACAAATATTATATTCGATCTAGGTGAGAATTATTGAAGAATCCATAAAACTTCCCATCCATTCTCGAGAAGAGACCCTCGTATCAAAAAGATGTAAAATTGAATATTAATATTAACTATGAAAATCTATGGCCTTTTTCTGATTTATAAATGTACCAATGTACCAGGATAAGTTTAACAACAATGAAGTAATTCTTTTAACTCTTTTTTTTAAAGAATTTTGAGAAATTTAGAAATTTCATAATCCAAATATTTGAAATACTGGGGTTGTCTTAAAAAATTATGCAATCAAGTAGCACGCAAAAAACAACAAAATAGAACAGACATGCATACCTTCACGAAAGGTGTCTTTTCCGCCGATATCTTCACAAAAGACATACATATAAATATTGTTACTCTAACAAACCTTTTCTCCCGTCGTGTCTCACATTTAGTACCACTCATTAACCAAGTACCACTCACACTTGTTTAGAGTGCTCCCGAGCTTTAACATCACTTCTACATACTAAGAAACAACAACCCACATCACTTCGCATACTAAGAAACAACAAACAAAGACTTCATACAATAGAATCAAGCAATTGCTTGCAAGGAAATCTCTATACCTATCCTTTGTCAAATACCTCATAAGCAATAACTGGATGCAAATTTTCAAAACTTTAAAGGAAATCGAAACACACCTGGTTGATGCAAGACACCACAGCTCTTCCCCTACTCTAACCCTTTTGTTAAACTGCAACTAAAAAAGAAAGTAATAGACAACATGTATTAATTAAAAACCCTAAACAAACAGAGAAGAAAAGAACAGTAAAATAATTACCTGTTGTGGTTTGGAGTCGAGATTCGATTTGTTATTATTGCTGGCAATCAAAATCAACAACAGAAATCAATATATAGAAAAGCTAACTATTAATCAAGCAACAACAACGAAGAAACAAAATTGTATAAAAAAATCTTACATTCTCTATGGAGGCAAATGATAATTCATCATCAAATTAACATGTAACTCTATCAACATCTTCTTGAGAATCATCAAGATAATCAATGATAAAAGCATTAAAATTGTTCAATTCTAAAACAACAATACCTAAAGTTGATTTGATGCACAAAGATTGTTTAGAACCAACATTAATCTTTGTAACAAACATAAACATAAAGTAGTCTTTGTTAATTACATGATATATCAGGTAATGAAAAAAAGATGATTAGGGTTTCAGAAGAGAGAAGGAGAGAATAAGAAGAGGAAAGATGTGCGGGTGGAAGAAAGGATTTGGCTTTTTAAATTCCATGAAAGGAAAAATTGTCATGGAAATAATATCGATCTATATCTATAAATTTATAATCTTTTGCGTAGGGATCGTAAATATTTATCTTCATTTAGTAGTCCTAGATTTGTTTCTAAATAGTCCTAGATTTAGTTCTTACGTATTTTAGGTACGTGCCGTATATATGAGCACTTAACATTAATAATTAGGTAGATTTCAAAAAAAAAACATTCTTAAGAAATCTTACAATTAATACACTAAACTAAAATTACGGAAATTCACATATTTTTTCCCCAAAGATTTTCTTTTTTTCTATATAGACATTCACGGTTTTTATTTTATTTTTCGTTTTTTTCGTCAATCCGAAGGTCCGGATTTTATTAAAATCATGTAAGCGCGATGTAAGAATCTGCTAAGCTATCACTCAATTTGGAGCGTCAGATTGAGCCAATTCTATTAAAAATTAACGGTCACGAAATGTAGAGGGTATAAGTTGCTTTTCGACCAATCAAGAGTGAGGGTTTATGTTTGTTATTTTTTATGGGAATTAATAAGATTTATTGCTTTAAAAACAAATACATGCCGTTTTTAAATTATTTCTGTTATGGAATTCTTGGATTTTTCCTAAAAATAATTACCCTAAAGATCTTCTAAGTTTTTTTTCTTTGGCATGTAAATCTCGTAAAAAAACTTATATATGTTGATTTTCCTTTTACATGGTAATTCTCGTTTTTTTTCCCCAAAAAAATAAATCTCTTAGGGCCCTCCCAAAAGATATTTGTAGATTTTTCGCTAATCCGAAGGTCCAGATTTCATATTCTATTAAAAAATTGACGGCCACGAAATGTAAGGGGCTAACTTTGATTTCGGCCAATCAGGAGCGAGGGTTTCGTTCACCGGCCAATGGGAAGGGAGGTTTTCACAACTCTCGACGTGGTGTGAGAGATGGGATTGGGTGTTTAGGTTATTGATT